>QGOD01000159.1:39697-86337 GCA_003313065.1 Sarcodon sp. MG97
CACAAAACCTGCTATCCTACACGTTCCACAAGAATATTAACACAAAACCAGTGTTTGGGCTAGAAGCCCATCATCTGTTCATTCATGTCACCTCCGGACTCCGCGCAAATATTACGGAATTCCTTGGGTAATAGATCCACGTGTTCATACTTCCCCTCAGAAGTCAAAACATAGAAAAACCAAGGTGTGTTTTTGCGACCATACCCTAGCGCATTCCAAGTTTATAAAAACCTCCATGTCAATGAATTTCCATCCTCTAATTGGGGTTGTTTCGAAAATAACTGAAAGCAAATAACAACTTTGTAAGCACGGCATTTTAGTACGTGTTAATTTCCCCTTCCTACCATCCATTCAGCTATTAAATACTCGTTGAATTGGCTGCAAGGTGGAATATCGAACCAGGATCCAGTTTTTTGCCTTCGTCCTAGAACTCTCGAAGAGGCCTAAAGTATCCTATTGGAGCTGCGAAACATTGGGTAGATTCCAGTGTGTGTCGTGATGATTTTCCTAGTTGTAAGTGTTGTGCACACAGACATCTCCTTGCTTGCTTGATAATCAGATAGATGAATACAAGAGTAGAAGAGGCTTCCGGGGGGACGGTTGTGTACTCGAAATGGAAACCGAATCTTGAAATTGACACTCATACTGTACCAAGCGCAAGAGACATTACCATACGGGAGAGTATGCGACGGCTATTATCTATCCGCCCCTGGTATACAACTTACGAAAATGAAAGCGGTTATAAAGGACCGATGGGTCCAAAAGGAATGTGCGTAGCTTTTCTATCAGTGGGGAAAATTCCACGGGATAACAGAACCATGCATATGGAGACATTTCTCTCAATCCTTCACGAATGCAGTATTATTGGAGAACTTATACCTTCTCCATTGATCCCTTGTCCCTGGACGCATCCGCAAGAAACCGTTGAACAGTGATCCTACCATGAGTTCCGCGCTAGGCTCCACATACTCGACGTCGCATTCTTAGCACATCACTCCTAGAATGTGTATACGGTTCATTACCGAAGATGCTCATTCAAATTAGCGGGCAACCTGTTCCAAGCGGTGCTGATGGCTTTAACTTGAAGAGCCGTTAATATATATGTCTCTCCGGTATCACTGGTGTTGGGTCATTAACCATTTTGTTGGTTATATTACATGTAAGAAAACAATCATTATAAATACAAGTGTCGTTACTTGTCATGCTCATACACCGATGCTGTGTGGATCTACATATTATGCTCGCATAAAGTTGGTGTAACTCCATTTCAATTTTCTCGTTTCACTGACACAAACTCCGTCGAGAAATAATTTAACCTTGCCAGCAACGCTTCCGTAATAAGCCCCCAAATGCACTTGTTTGTTCGTTCGTTTTGCAGAAGAAATAGGCAGCGCAATAATATGTTGCCATCCAGGCCACCAGCGTCTGTGTCTCCAAAATGCGTGTCGCATTATGTATGGTCATACCTGTTTCCGGAAGACGAGAATCTGTATGCAGCCCCGTTCTTTAAGAATTATTCCTCGAGAGGAATCTCCACCTTTTCCTTCGAGTTGTCTTACTTGTATTACGAACACATTCCCTTTGTACAGTTCCTTTCTTTCCCACCTCAACCATATTCTCGTGTCAAACTCGGGTCTTTCTACTCTGACTAGAACCCGGGAAAGCGACTGATCGACGGAACACCCTGAGCAGTGTCCGTGCTTACAGTAAAGACATCGACTATTTCAACGCTTGGCTGATCTTCCTTTGTTGGTTATGCCCACTTCGACTTAACACTGGAATTGACACCACCGCGTCTCCTCCACCAGCACGTCTTTCTTCCATTCGATCTTTATTCATGTCCATCAATTTTGAGGATATGGCGAGAGTGATAAAAAGACCACCATGGGAGAGGCCTTTGGCAGTAGAACTAGTCCATATAATCAAAGACCGCTGATTCATTCTGTTCAAGTTCTCTCCTCAAATGACTTCGTCTCCTCATTCAACTTTTGCCGCCAACACAAACACGCCCGACCAAGGAGGACATCTACAAAGGGCCATTCAGCCATGGGGAGACCCGTCATCCTTCCCGAAATATGGCGACGCTTCCGGAATCGGCGGTAACGCGCCAGACTTTGTCAAACAGCTGACGAACAACGCTTTTGGTGCCTATGGTGTGGGAGCCGAAGAATGCTTCGGTCATTCTGTTGGTAGGGCCACCAGGTTTGTCACGATCGATATTGCAGAGAGGAAGGATGGCGGTCGGGCTGTTCTTGAGGCTAGGATCGTCGCAGAGGTCGTCGTTACCAAAGGTAGGCAGGCATTAATACATTTCCGTCTCGGGCAATTTGATTTTTGACTGCGTTTTAGATATGCTAAATGGTAAAGGTATAACGCACGGCGGATGCCTGGCATATCTCATCGACATGTATGCCTTTGCATACATCGGGTCAACTGTCTACTCAAGCATTGGCCTTCTAGTTGTTCGTGCAGCTCGTTAATTGCACTCGGTATCGTCCAGCACAAAAATGGAGTCGGCGTTACCCAGAACCTCAATATCAATTTTCACGCTCCTGCCGCTCTGCGAGTATCTCCTGTCTTTAATCTTATTCGACATACTTATCACGACACGAATTTATACAGTGGAGCTTGTCTACGAATAATAAGCACGTCTGTGACAATGGGATCTAGAATCATGACCTCCAGATGCGAGGTTCTTATTATTTATGCATACATCCGATACACTTGGTTCACATTCCTTTATTCTCAAGGTCCTTGATGTGATATCCGGTCGGGTTATTGCGTCCGCGCTGACGAACGTAATGCAGCCGCAACAGGTCAAACTTTGAGTACTCCGTAACATCACCGGCTTATCCTCATACCATCGATGTTGATGGACTTTTTGAAAGGATGGAATACCTTGAAGAAGTTTTTGACCTCACACGATGTAAACAGGTTTGATCCGCTCTATAGAGGTTCCGGTCGTAAGTACCAGCAGCAACCCATGTGATAGACTAGAACAGAACTAGAACAGAGTTACCAAACCTGTGGCCAAATCGTCAGTTCCAGCAAAAATCACGACTCGTTTAAACTCAAATTCACGCACATATTGGAAATCATGCCGCTCGTCGCCAACCACACCACGAGTATCTTGATCTTTGATCTCTTCTACACTCATCGCTTCTTTCAACGCCATCTTTCGTCTCCAAAGTAGCGCCTGCAGTCCAAACCCAATAACCGCCCAAGACATGGCCCCTAAGCTCACAACATGGCCAACTGTGTAAAATGGCGCATTAGTGCTCCGGTATATTTGTCTGCAAAAATGGACAGTGTTAACACAAGGGCAATTTGGGTCATGGAAGACGTCGCGTACCCTGCAACTATACCTCCCATATTACCCATCGTCTGCTGCATGCTGGTAAAAAAAATACAACACTTGGAACGCTTAGTTTCGCCAGTCATAAGTGTTAGGCACTCACCCAAGTGCCATAGATCGCTTGAGAAATCCTGCTTGATTTCTATACAAATCCAGTCAGCACTCATGCCGAAGCTCATGATGAAGTACGTGCTGGTTCAACCACGTCAAGTTCAATCCTACAGTCACATAAATGCTAAGATGAGAAGTCACGTGAGCATTTCATCGTTCCGGGAACACAGCTTCTCCCACCCAGTTCCAACAATGAAACAAGCAAAGTATTGCACAGCTTGCGAGCGATGAACTCCAAGAAGAATAGCATATCCGATGCTGTGCATGTGAGTGATAAGCGTCGTCTATTACTATAAACACGAAGTAAATCGAGATCTCCGCTCACACAGTTATTGTTCCACCTGGAATAAGAATGATTACCCGCTTTTGGTATTTATCTGACACTACGGCAAGGGTGAAATAGACAATGGCTGCCCAAGCATAAGCTGGAGCCGTCAATAGATTCGCTTCGATAGTCTTGTATCCCTGAAAGCAAACGAAGGTCAAGATTCGAGAGCAGTACTAGCTCCCACAGCTGACCTACCATTCCTTTCAAGATAGTGACCAGGAAAACCGAATAGCCGTACAAACATATGTCGACACCCTGATCCAGTCAATGATCATTTTCGTTTTGTGAACATACTTTCCGGGACCTACGAGCTGACAAGATCCGGAAAGCCATACGCTGGGGTCCTTGAGGGCTTTCGTGATTTCAGTAAGATAATTTTCGTTCTGACCTATATATGTTCTTGATTGAGCAGCACGGACGCTGCACGCAAATAATCAAATCAGTGTGGCGTTACTTCCAGGACGAAATGCCTGACCGCATGATTTGCTTTTCCCTTTCGTTGAGGTACCGAGCCTTTTCGAAATCGTCGGGCAATACTAAAGGAACACAGAGACCAATGACGACTGTTATGACACCTATCTTCCGATGAGCGCAATAAATAGGTTGACAAGCAGCATATTGCGCGCCTTCGATGAGGTACAACCTAATGTATACAGCTTTGTAGGGTGACATGTATACCAAAGTATATAATAACTCACCACTGCCAGCCGTGTAGCCCTCGGATACCGTCCATTTTCAAAAGACCAGCAGCCTGTGAGCCTGCGTTAGTTCAAATCAAAGACCAACAGCAAGGGGAGGCAAACGCACGATCAAGCCTCCAAATGCACCAGATATTGCAGCAGCAACGAAAAGAAAACAAGTTCGTTTCGCAAGTTCCGTGCGTCTGCAGTTGACCTTAGTCAGGACCGGAGGCCAAGCTAGTCGGGCTTTAATCAGAAGCGACGTACTTGTAAAACAGGGTGAGATAAAGAGTGAGAGACGGAAACAGAGCCTATAAAACGGGTTAGCAATTCCGCCATATTCATTGGCGAAGACTTGCCGCTTCTCCGGCTCCGAGCAACTAGTAGGGAGAAGCCAAGTAACGGTCTCATGAGAAGGCAGAGTGGGCAATATCAAGAATGTGAGCAGTTACCAGCCGAGTTGCGATTAGGCCACCGTAATTAGTGACAAATCCAGATCCAATGACAACGGTGCCTGTCGCGATAAATTAGCCCCTGCTAATACAAGAGTCGTCTGGAAGTGGCCAACCCCAAGCTATGACGATAAAAGGGATCAAGCGACTTGGTCTAAACCTCCTCAACGTCGTGGCAAGTGGCGACTCAAAGGTAACGTAGGTGACATCTATGAGTTGTGGTGATCCCTCAGTTAAAGCTGACTGATGATAGTTTGTTGAGTCTCACAGAAAATCGAAGTCGCTACGTTGATGCCGTTGGTAGGCAAGGCCAGATCTTTGTCCATGCCTGCAGAAAAAGCCTACAAAGGACATGCCATATCCAAGACGGTGACAAAAAGATGACTACGTTTTCTTACATTTCCGATGTTCTGTATAGACATGTGTTCAGTGATCGCGGGTCACCTGACAAAGGCTGGACGCAATCTTACCGAGCGGTCTAGGAATGCAATCAAGTATAGAAGCATAAGTAACGGGCAAATATTCAAATCAAGCTTCCTAAGAAGCCTGTTTTCTTCGACCTGATGATGGGATCGAATCTAAGCCAAGTTTGTTGGGTTTCGGTACGTATTAGAACAATCTTACGGGATCGACAGTTTCATGTTCGAGGTTGATGGAAGTAGGAGTGTCAGGACGAGTCGAGTGATGACTTTGCACGTCGTCCTTTTGAGACAAAGGCATGATAGGTGTCGCCAAACCGGCTCCTGGGACACAGGATGTTGACCGAAGTGGTTCGCGATAAGGACAGCAACGGCTTTCTTGAGATCATTATGCCGAAGATAAGAAAACAAGCCTGGGAAAGGCGAAGCCCCACCAAAACAGTCACACGAATCATTCGTCTCGGTGTACTCAGTGCTGGACTATCTATTAAACTGCACCAAAACATCCGCCTCATCTCACTAGACTATTATAGGGTGGTAGAAGCCTTTCAAGGGTGGCGTTAAGATCGTCGTTATCTGGGCAATTTGCCTTCAGCCAATCATCTAGAATATTGTTACCGGCAACGGTCGACCAGTTTGGAGATTTACTGGCACGGATGTGTGAAAAATCTTGCACGGTAAAACTGTCTATCCTCTTTCGCTATTCGTGAAATTATGATTCTTGAAATACAACTCAAGAAGAGGAGCTCACTGATGACGTATCTTGCGACTGCTCCGACAAAAAAGCGGGATAATTGGTGAACCAGATCTCAGAACAGTGTTCGATTACAGGGTTAGAGGATATGGCCAGATAAACATGCAAGTTCGTTGACGTATGCATCCTGAACTAAGCAATGTTGAGAATGAAAAAGAAGACAAAGAGACACTCTGAATACTTGATGACACCCTACCACGATAATACACCTTCTAACATCGTGCAGGAGGACGCTCCCTTTGATAATTGGTAGTACAAGTATGGTATCGCTAATATTGCGTATGTGAATGGCCGTAAGAGTTGGTCGAGTGGTTTGCCCTACAAGATCAACTATACAGTTGTCAAGATCAGCAATTGTCATGTCTGATTCAGAGAAATCTTGAGAATTTGGAAGAGACGAGAATGAAAGGCGACTATGAGAGTGCGATGAGAGCGTCAAGTAACTTGAAGGTAATAAGATTGGTTTTGTTATAGCTTGAGAATCTACAGGTTTGTCTCTTGCTGCGCGTGCGTTGCCTTCTCTTCGTCTGAACGCGAATTTAGTCTTTGGTGCGTAAGAGTTGCGCAAAGTGTCAAGAGACTGCTCCCATGCATGTAATTGCTAATGATAAATGTCATGAGTGTTTATTTTCTGTTAGATCAGAGAGGGAAAATAGACCGTCTCGTATTGTTGTTGATCGTAAGACGGCAGAAAAGGTATCGCATCGATCAGCTGCTTCCTGAGTTGGACCAGCTTAAGCGAAAGTACATCCAATTGGTCCAACTGTGCATCTTTCAAACGCAGAGAGAATTCTGGCTTTAGATTTGAGGACGCAAACGATGAGAAAGAATAGGGGAAAGTGCAGCAGACCATGTCGGTGGCTTTGAAAATTATTATAGAACTCTTGTGCAAGCGCTGCGTTCGTTTCCGACATGAGAATGAACTCCCGTAGCGACGGTAAACGCCTCCTGCCACTAAGTATTAAGTGCAACTGGTCTTCAGGTCTTCAAGAGGGCAGGACCTTGTGATTGCTTTTTTTGGTAATATTTGTGATCACGATTGCCAGTGGCGGGACTAGTGTAAAGACCCACACTGACTCTCTTTTCTCTTTCGACTTCATTGTCATCCATACTAGACGCAACTAGCAACTCACGATGGCAGACATGGACATCGACCCACCCGCGCCTTCCTCATCTAAAAAGGCTGATAAGGACGGTGGAAAAAAGAGATTTGAAGTTAAAAAGGTGTGCGACCACATCATTTCGCAAGCGTTTGTGCTAACGTCGTTGTCAAGTGGAATGCTGTTTCGTTATGGGCCTGGGGTGCGTTCAAGACTGATAGTTTCGTTACAATCGAAAGTTGCTCAACAATGGTGCAATCATTTAGATATCGTCGTCGATAATTGTGCTATTTGTCGAAATCATATCATGGATCTCTGTGAGTCCTCGATTACTACTTGTTGCTTTCCTTTCCAACGATATGCAGGCATCGATTGTCAAGCTAACCAGGTATCTGCGAGTAGCGAAGAATGCAATGCGGCTTGGGGTATCTGCAACGTATGTGGTCCGTGACCGCTCATCAGCTTATCGTCTGATTGTCATCTATAAGCACGCCTTCCATTTTCATTGCATTTCACGATGGCTCAAGACTAGAAATGTCTGCCCTCTAGATAATCGTGAATGGGAACTACAGAAGTGCGATAATTTTATCTGCAGTTATAATCACGATTCTCAAAATTTTACTTCAGATACGGTCGTTGAAATCCTTGTAAATTCTGCTCTCATTATATTGTACCAATACATAGACTTGAAAGGTTTATCTCCAGTTATGGCTTATGTGGGAGTCGAACGCGCGGTTAGACGCGGTCGCGGTCTCGTGATCCATCGCGTGGGAACGAGGAAGTTGAACTGTGCCACTTGGGTCTTGGGCTTTTGTTTGTGTCCAGTGCTAGGCTCTTCCACTTATTGAGTTGTCTCTTCGTCATTGCCTCGTGAGGGGCAGACATGACTAGCCGCTCGGGCACCGACCCTTTGTCGGGTACTCGTTCTGGCAGATCTCCTCTGTTTGGGACTGCCACATTTTCCTCTCTCACTACGTCTGAGACGCCAATGTCTCCTTCAAGATATTCGTACTCAAGCGCGTCTTTACGTTCGAGTGAGTCATCATTCATCCTACTATAGGTTTTTGGACATTGTACGCAAGAATATCTCCGGTGTAATGATATGGCGGTCGGCATATCCAGATTGGGATGCTAAGTGAAGTGCTTCAGAGCCACTAGTTATACTTCTCGCATCCGATCCGTCGTGTGTCTTATCGACGCGTAGAACAAAGTTGTTTTTGGGCGTGTGCAGTCATCGGATAGTTCTGACAACCTTTTGTAGCAACACCACGTCAATCATCGGAAGACAATGTTAGTGCGGGCCGGCAAACGCGCAGAATAACGGTTTCTCCTTCGGGATCACCTCTGACATCTACTTTTGATACATACTCATATTCCGACGACAACTCGATTGACGATGCAGAGGAGGTAGAGGCTGCACTAGCGCTTATCGACAGTGAACTCGCAAATGCCGAGGATGCGGTTACGGAATGGTCCTCTCGTGGCTCCAGCTATTCAGGCCCTTCTTACTCTTCCTACTCTCCGTCCGCTCTCGGTTCTTATTCTTCTTTCACGGGATCACAAACGGGATCCTATACTCACTCAACATCTCGATCGGGTTCGCATTTCACGACTGATATTCTTTCACCTACTTCTGTACTTGACCGAGAGAAAAGGTTGAGCACTATCACTGAGCGTAGCGAGAATGCAACTTCTCGTCCCAACTCGTTCTCGCAACCTGCAGGCACAAATGATGCTCCCAGGAGGTCTGTCATTGAGACTTCCGCTGTGCACACCCGCTCTGCTACGCAGCCTGTTGGAGAGCGATCTACAACTCCCAGGCGAACGGGGGAGTTGATAGCTTTTTTTGAAGACAAAAACATGGAGAAAACTTCTGGACATTCCAGGACTGCTTCAGCACCCTCCGGCGCTCGTTCTCCTAGCCCATTCACTATGAGTCCATCTCTACCTACGTTGTCAACCACTACTGGGTATGGGTATGGCAGCAGCACTTATAGTTACAGTTCTAGACCTCCATCCCCGACTAAAAGTCGATCTGGAGTGTCATCAGGACTGCTCACGCCACCCCGACCAGTTACTTCATTTTCAGGAGAGTCGCGCGGAGCTTCCACATACACCAGTACGCAGAGGACATACCCAGGAACCCTGACACAGAGCACATATTCAGGGACGCCAACTGCGTTTACTGGGACCCAGACTTATAGCCGAGGTCCTAGTTCATTCACCGCTACTCAATCTACTTACACTGCTACTGGTACGGGAACACGGAACCAGGAGACCTACACGGAAGGATCGACTAACAATGTCAATTTAAGCGGTCCATACACGGACTTGCAGACGACTCGCACAGGAACTTATACTGCAACCAATACAAACGATATACAGTCCACGAACACTTTTTCGGACACTTTATTTAGCTCCAGTGACCTTACCCCGACAGGCCCTTCACTCCGTCGTCCTCAAACATCGCCAAGATCTCCTTTGAGTTCTGTGCGCAATATTGTTGCCGCGTGGAAAGAAAGGACACCGTCGTTAGGCCAAAAATCTCCTCAGCGTGATGGACTATTCAGCCTCCGTAGGAGAGCTGATAGAGGATCTATAAGGTTGAGGGAGAATGCCTTGAAGAACATGGATCAAGAGTCGATGAGAAATGGTGGGGAAAAACGCGAGCTCTTTGGTGGACATGGTAGTGTCATTGCGCCTAAAAGTGATAGTAGCAGTTTGAGCACAAATGGATTACCGCACCCTCCTCTTAACATTGCAGAGTTGGGGAATTATGCGAACCTAAAAGGGAATCCAGAGGTGGTGTGATCTTTTATATAAGGTGTCATCACAACTAACAGCTTCACTAGCCGTTACGGATCGGGTTGCTTTGGTATCTTAACGTCCATGCGCCTCCACCTTATAGATGGCAAAGATGTCAAGCTGCCTTGTATCCTCATATGCTTGTTCTTTCTTGGTTAGGTCCTGAAGGGGGCAGAGGCATCGTGACGTTGGACCTATTGAATTGTATAGAAGTACGATCAGTTCCCTCTCCTACACATCCTACTGCACGGGATGACATTGGTACTATCGCGGCACGAATGCAGAGTGAAAATGCGGAAAGATCTGACGGCATTCAACTTGGGGAAATGGGATTATTGGAAACTCTGTGTCCTTTCCAATTACTCTATAGTGACGGTGTAGAACGTCTGGGGGCGGAGAGCGCGAGAGAAAGAATGCGTTGGGTTAGTGCTATCTGGTAACTACCACTACACTTTATCTATGAAAAGACGGGGGCTTACGTTAATATTCCATTAGGGAGGCTTTGAATCGTTTCGTCACGATCCCTGACCGCTCGCAGTCCAGTTCGCCTCCTGGTTCGATAAGGTCTATCGTCAGCATGTCATCCGGTTCCTCCAAGACAGGTTCCGGGTCTGCTTCTACAACTTTTGTTCCCCCTTCGAGTCTAGATAGCATTCCTGATTTGTCCGACATGCAGTCCATTTCAGGGTCAAGTTCAGCATCGTTAGCTCGAGGGCCTTCCTTAGTGTCGTATCACCATACTCGTGCAGCGGACGATAACGCGATCTCGAATCAGAGTTATATTTATCAGGGTGATCCCCGTGTCATTGCTCCTAGCCGAAGCAGTTCCATCAGAAGGACAAGTTCTTTGACAGATTTGGATGAGGAGTTTACCACCGCCGTTCGGCGTGCAAGAGATGCTAGACCTGGTCTCGGATTCGGCCTTGCTCTAGCGGGGGTACCAATGGGCGATGGGTCCCCTGTAACAATCTCTAGCGGATCTAGACTCAATGGCGATATTCGTGTAACCCCCCCTCCTAGTGTTGGGAGAGGAAGAGGTACCAGCAGATCGGATACATCCACAACAACTATCTCCGATGACAATTTTTTCTCTGCAGGATCCGGTTCTAGTGATTCAAGAAGTAAGACATATTCGCTTTCATCGCTGACTTCACCAAATACCAAGACGGTAACATGGACTGAGAGTGGGACGGGATTGAGGACAGGCGAAACTACTTTGGACACTTTAGGATCAGACACTGGAGTTGTCCCCTCCTCATTATCCTATCGCAGACCGTCGTCTGTGTCATTTTTAGGTGACTCCCGTAGTGGTAGCGGTTCATCATATTCATACACGGATTCCACTTCTTCCCGGAGCTTTCTCGCCAGGACCAGGGAGGTTGTTAGGAGACGCAGGCTCAGTTCCCGCACATATTCATCCGCCTGCCAGTCAGGTTCAGAGGACTCTTCAGATAAGGAGAATTCAGCCGGTTGCAGCGAAAGCTATGGCTATAGCAGTCATACAGGCCTGGACCGATCTAATTTCAGTACCTTGGAAAGCTATACATATACTTCCGGAACTGCAAGTCGAGGTTGTACGCCGGCCAGGTCCTATTCTTCAAATGATTATTCCATGGCCTCTGAGGAAGAGAGCGATGACTTCATTCCAATCGAAGAAAAGACCCCGTCTACGGCATCATTTGCGTCTCTACCCACGATTCCATCAGAAACAAGCTTCCAAACAGTTGAAGAATGCCCTACGGAATATTTCACTGCCGAAAAATGCGCCTCAGATGCGGTGACGGAGTTTAGCACTGCAGAAGTGTGCTCCAGTAAGCCATCGACGGAATACGTGACTTGTGAAATCTGTGGTTCTGAAGCTTCTACGGAGTATGGAAGTGCTGAGTGTCGATGTCGAAAGGACAGGTCAGAGGAAGCGGAGGTGGAGAGTATTCTTACTCCCTCAACTATTCCTACGATACTTACAACTGATGAGGGAGAAAGTTTACATCCCGAAGATATACCCTTACCTGCGTCACGAAGCCCTTCCGTGGTATCTTCACATCTTTCTTCATTGGATATGCCGGGTTTGACTACTCCTTCTGGCACAATCGAGTCTTCGCCGATATCTCCTCCAAGTACAGAATCGAGTTCCTCTAACCCAATCTCGCCTCCGTCTATGTTAACAGGATCTGACCGGTCTGTCGGATTGACAGAACCAACGATCTCATCGGAGTCTAGTCCTACGGAATCATCCATTACCTCAGATACTGCTACACCATCTGACTTGACTCCTTCGTCAGAAGCTTCTCATATTGCAGAGAGTCCCCAGAGCACAGTATCAGAATCCATTCCTGCAATTTCAGTAACGGGTCCAACGCCACAGCGTCGTTTTCGTGCAAGCCCTTCTTTACATCCGTCAATTTGGGCCGAAGAAACAGATGTTTCCTACGAATCCTCTATTCTGAGGCCTTCCACTTCCGCTTCTATGGCTGCTCCAGAAGGCCCGGATATTAGTTTTGAAACGTCTTTCATGAGGCCTAGTGCCTCCCAACCGTCTGAAAGTCTGACAAGTCCAACTGAGACTCCTACTCCCCTCACTTCTATGACTCCCTCGTCACCTTCTTTGCCATCTTCACCTTCCTCGCCATCGTCACCTATAACGTCTACTAGCTCGACCACTAGCTCGACTTCATTGTCAGTTTCTGCACCATCGCCGGTAGAATCTCTTCCTTCGCCTTCTGTTTCAGCAGATCAAGAAGCAACTACTCTTACAAGGACTCCATCGTTAATTTCGTCGATATCAAGTGTGTCCATGACTTCGTCGATCTTCGATACGAGATCAGTAACAGAAGGTCTCGTGTTGAGAGAGCCTTCGACTGAACCTTCGTTGTTATCAACCGGGCGATCTGTTTCCCCTTTGCGAGCGGTAAGCCATGTCTGTCAAGTCGTCTGGTTGACTGAGATAATAGCTTGCGTTTCAATAGTTATCTCCTAGAGAGGTTCTCTTACCAAGTTCTCCATCATTGGATGTGCCGTCTGGAACCATTGAAGTTAGTATCGCGACACCTCGTGGCGAGATCCCTTCTATTCATAGCAGAATTGGGACGATCGCCTCTGAACCTCCTGGCGAAATTCTAAGTTATGATGTTAATCGTCTGTTGCAGTACATTCACGAGGTTACCGCACAGAGAGATCATCAACACGGAGAACTTCTGGAACAACTTAGATCAATTGAAGACGAATTGTTAGATTTGTCAGACTATCTCCAACGGGAAGAGGTTCCTGTTCCTGCTCCTCCTGTTCCCGCTAAGGATGTGGTACCAATGGACCAGCCCTCCAGACCTGCGCCATTGGGTCCCAGAGCTCCTTCTGGTCAAGTCCTTCGTGACTTGAGACCTATCACATTGACGCTCCCTACCCGACGGATCCCCTCACCCAGCTCCCTCTCCTCTACGATGTCATTTTTATCGTCCCATCATTCAGATGATCTCAGTTTATATGGAGGATCGGAAGGCGAACAGGAGGAACATGTTGAACACGCCGAAAGGTCGTCTTCGCCTTCGTGGCCCTCTTCAGAGTCATCAGATGAGGACACTTCGTCATTTGTGTCTTCTGAGTTATCTCCGGAGCCACTGACCTTCACACCGGAATCCTCTGAGCCATCTTTGTCATCGACCTCTGAAGAATATTTGTCAAAAACGTCAGATGAAAGTATTTCATCCGTTCCATCAATTTCGCCTGTTCCCTCAATTACCCCCGCCTCACCAATTTCGCCCGTTCCACCAATTTCGCCCGTTCCATCAATTTCGCCTGCACCTTCCGCCTCATCAATCAGCACAGTCCGTGCGTCAGAGCAGTCGACGCTTGCAAATCTACGTACACTGCTAGAAGAACTACGACAACAAACTGCTGCCATTGCAGAGCGCCAGAGCTCGACCAGCCAGATATTGGATGAACTACGCGGGAGGAGATATGATGATACCTTTCATAGGATTGAAGAGATGCTACAGCATATCATCAATCGGTGTGAGGCTCGTCCACCGCAAGAGGCAGTTGAAACAATCGATGAAACAGCTTCAGAGGCCTCGCTTGGTGATCTTTCACGCCGTTTGGAAGAATTGATTCATCGACGCCGGGAACGTCGTCTACCTATTCATCAACCAACACCAGTACGTGCTAGATCGGACGAGTTGTTTCCTGATTTCCTCGCGCCTCAAATGCCTGCTCCCGCTGTTGTTGGACAGCCTCCTCTCCTTGTACCATTCACGTACCAGCCTGTTTCTCGTCCTCCGCGGAGCGTCAGTCCAACCGCTGACCTGCCTCCTCGTGTGCCAACGGAGCCAATCTTACCTTCCATGACAACCCGTCCTATTACCCGATTCCGCCCACCCTTTCGCCGGCCTCCCAGACCCGCCACTCGTCCTTCAGAGCCAGCTGGTACAACAGAGCCGCGAGGCGAGCCCGGACCGACAGTACCATTTTTTAACCAGGTGAGGCAATTGAGGCAGCGTCGACAGCCACCTGGATCTGATGGGTTTTTCCAGCCAGTTGTAGTAAGTCATCGTCTCTTAACACTTGATGCATTTCTTATGTTTGTCTTCAAAAGCCTGCTGATGATGACCAAGTTCGACCCTCCACTGCCCCCCCAGAAACCACAGGTGAACCTTGGTATCGGGATCCCCCTTCTGTGCGCAATTCCGTTCAATGCTTTGAGTTTGCTGATCTGAATCAACCACGTCCAGGCCCCTCCTGCCCCCGGAATTGGAATACCTCCACCGGGTACTTTTTCAGGCGTACCTCAAACTGCGGCTCCTGCTAACCCTCTCTATGTTCTTCCGAATGATACCGTAAGTTTTCAAGTTCTCCTTCAGGCTATATATCTCATAACTACTCTAAGACTTCAACGGATGTGTTACTGCGTGATATATTGGCAGTCATGAGGGTAAGCTTGTATTCAGATTCATATTGTGACTCCTGTTGATGAGTGGTGATAGGATAATCGTTCCTTCCAAGTGGCTTCGATCGAACAGCAAAATTTGCTGATAGATCACTTGAACCGATTGAATCAATGGTTGACGGGCGATCAGCAAGATCGACAGGCAGAGCTTCGAGGTGTATGTGCACGGGTCGATCAACTGAGGGATGATCTCAATCGTCTCTTCCAAGGTGAGTTGGTTGACTTTGTTATCATTTTCCTTAGGATTTTATACAAGAACCTAAGGGCAAGGTCAAGTTCCGCCGGTAGGCATGCCTGAGCCGCGAGTATTCATTCCTCCTCCAGGAATCATACAACCTCCACCATCTACAATTGGTGGACAACAGGGTCCAGTACCTCCGGTCATACCGGGTTTCCCTCCAGGATTTGTGCCACACACTGGACATCCCGTTCATCCTTTCGTCGAAGGTCCAGTTATCCCACCAAGAGCATCAAGCGACTCATCCTCTGACGAAGGCTCCCGTGTCATTCCGCCTCGCCCCCCAAGCGCTGGGTGGCAAGCACCAGTCGTACCCGACTTCGGAGGTAGACGTCCGGTTCCATCGGACGATATACCTCCGCGTAGACCAACATCGCGGCCAGAGTCCGACGAAGGATCTCTTGTCATGCCAGTTATGCCAGCCCGACCGGTTACACCTAGGCAAGCCCAAGAAGGACCCACACTAATAATACCTCCCCCCGGAGTTCAAAGATCTAGATCTAGATCAAGTAGTAGTAGCGGTACACAACGAGTTCCTATGAGCATATCTGCAATTCCTCCGCCAGCTCGACCTTCGGAAAGTAGCTCCGGTAGCAGTCGAAGCAGAAGTCGTACCCCCACGCAAGTCCCTAGCACTACAATTGTTAATGTGCCATATCCCCCTGCTCCGGCGCCTTCCTCACGTCCCGTGGAACATGTAGAACCGTTCCAACCAATTCCTACAGTAAATATCGTCTCCCCATCGACCCCTTCTCTACGGACGGACATAGCACCCCAGCCGGCATATCCCCCAATTATCATCCAGCCTCCTGTAGCGCCCGTACTACAACCTCCGGTGCGTGTAATAACAGAGGGAGCTCGAAGTAGGAGAACTTCTCCCTCCTATTCTCGCTCGCCTTCGCCTCGATCTCGGAGGACTCCAACTACCCCCAGTGGTCATGTCTCTCATCGTACTCCGACACGTTCTTCTCGTTCTTCTCGTTCTTCTCGTTCTTACTCTCCTCCTCCACAACCCTATATCGTTCAGGCTGGCCCTGGTCAATTTGTGCCTGGTCCTAGTCAGCTCCCGCCTGGCCCTAGTCAATTTCCGCCTGGCCCTAGTCAGTTTCCGCCTGGAACCGTCATACAGCCAGCACTGCAGCCAACGATCATACCACATATTTCGAGCACACGTAGGTCAAGGTCGAGTCCCCGTAGCCACGACCAACCCCAAGTCATCGTCGTACCCACTGATCGCCATAGTCCGGGACATCGCCGTTCTTCATCGTCTTCCCCAGACTCACGGCACAGGAGACATAGACATCGAAGCCCGAGTTACAGTTCCGATCCAAGTTATGATACCAGGGAGGACAGTAGGGACAGACGTCGCTTGCGTTCCCGCCGTCGTGACAGACATAGACCAAGTGATAGAAGCGGAAGCTCAGACAGTCAAGAACGAAGGCCGCACAGGCGAGAAAGAAGCCCATACGATCCAGAGAGAAGACCTTATAGTCGAGAGAGAAGACCTTATAGTCGAGAGAGAAACCTTATAGTCGAGAGAGAAGACCTTATAGTCGAGAGAGAAGCCGATACGATCCAGAGAGAAGACTTCACAGACGGGAAAGGAGCCCGCATGATCGACCTCGCAGTCGAGAAGGAAGTCCATCCGATCGAGGGAGAGAGCCTTATAGTCGAGAAAGAAGCCCGTATGATCGAGAGAGAAGGCCTCATAGTCGGGAGAGAAGCCCGTATGATCGAGAGAGAAGGCCTTATAGTCGAGAGAGAACCAGATACGATCCAGAAAGAAGACTTCACAGACGGGAAAGGAGCCCGTATGATCGACCTCGCAGTCGGGAAGGAAGCCCATCTGATCGTGGGAGAAGATCTTATACTCGAGAAAGAAGCCCATCCGATCGAGAGAGAAGCCCATATGATCGAGAGAGCAGACGTCACAGTCGGGAAAGAAGCCCATATCCAGAGAGAAGACCTCATAGGCAGGAAAGAGGACCTTACAGTCGAGAGAGAAGCCGATATAGAGTTCCACGTAGATCCCTGACCCGTGAGGAGTCACCTAGTCGGTATGGAACTGAGACAGGTCGTTCCGGCCGCCGCCCCAGGTATAGCCATAGTACACCATCGATGTCCAGCTCCCGTTCCAGTCCACCTAGGCCACAGCCTCCTACAACAGTTGTTATTGGACCTGGCCCTCATACTCATGTTCCTACTGTGGTGCAAGTTCCAGACGACTATCCGGGCACACGCGGTCCATCCGGAACGCACCCGCCGACCGAAGCACAATATGAACCAGATTTTCCAAGGGAGGCTGAATTTGAGCCTGTTGAAGCACAACCGCATCATCCTGTGTCCCCTCGAAGAATAACTGGGCAACATATTTCAGGTAAGTCTCAAAATACATGTCCTTCATTTTTCTAATCCCCCAAGTAGTTCCAGTAAGTCCGCCTGGCGAGCTCACGGAAGATGACACTCCACAATACCGCCCACCTGGAGAACGCTCTGTAACCCCCCCAATAACCCGTCCTCGCACTGCAAGTCAACGTGCTCCCACAATTGCACAACCACGAAGCACTGCCCAGGAAGACGAACCTCGAGCTGGGACACCGACACAACCGGTGCGGGTTCCCCCTCCTCGAGAACCTGTTCGTGTGGAGCGTGAGCGTACCGTCTCAGGCCCCAGAGACCTGGCATACGCAGATGCGGAACGTGGACGCCAGGATCGTTTCCAGGAACTTGAGCGACACCTCCAAGATACAGCTGATGCCATGAACACTGCTGAAGACCGCCGAGAACATGCTTTCAGAGATAACGAAGATGCAAGAGAGAGGATATTCACCGAAAATGAGCAACGGAGGGCAGAAGAAGCTCTTGAACGTCGAAACCAGATATGGAGAGAACTGGAGGACCGCTTGAATTCAATTCCCTTACCTATCCCTCCTCCGGGTACTGTTCCTGCGGTCCAGGAAGGTACGGTACCAGAAGTTACTCGTGACGATGATGCAGTATCAGTTGTCGATACTATGCGTCGCGCGGCTTCTATACATGCAGATGAGATCAGGGAGACGGTCAGACTCGAGCGAGAGCAAATAGAACGAGAGAGAGAGGCTGCCGCCGCAGAACGAGAACAATTACTGGCTGATGCTCGGGAGGAACGCTCAAGATTTGAACGGGAACGCGAAGAGAGAATTCGTGCTTTAGAAGAAGAGTTGGCAAGTGTCAAAGCAGAACTAGAAGGTGAAAGACAGTTGAGGGTGACTGAGGAAGCGGAGCGACGGGAGAGAGAGAGGATGGAAAATCTAGAGAGAGACGAGGCCATGAGAAGTCAGCTGAACGACATCACTAACTTGGTGCAAGAACAACGAGATGTGTGTGCAAGGAAGAAGGATTTGATGGATCAGCGATGGGAGGAGAAGATGCAACGAAGGGGTGAAAAAGACAACCAACTATCCGGACTTTACGATATGATCAATAAGATCATTGAAGACAGAGAGGCGGAGAGGGTCCGTTTAGACGAGGAAAGGATTGCCGCTGAAGCTAAACCCGGTAAGCCTCATGTCTGTATATCTGGTCTTGATATTCACTGGATCCGAAGGCATTGAAAGAGTATTGGAAGAACTTGCACGTCAGAATACCGAACAACGGGAGCTATTGGACCAGATGGCAGAAAGTACATGAATTAGTCTGGCATATTTCTAATCATTCATCAACTCATTTTCTTTTTTGGCAGGTTGGAGGAATGATAACATCAGGAACCGCGAGGAGACTATGAAGGCTATCCGAGAAACAGCTCATGAGCAAGTGCCATTTAACGTTCAAGGAGTGAGCCCAGTTTCATTTTCGAACTTTACCTAAATCTGATCTCTGTCATAGTATTTGGATGAATTCAGTAAATCACTAGCGGCTGAAGTCCGCATGTTGCTGAATGAAGTTGGAAAGCTCCGCGAGGAGAGGCGAAATCTTCAATAGTATGTATTATCCTGTCTTTGCGCATCATGCTTCTGAAGTCTGGTAAGCGAATTGGGTTGCTTGATGTGCATGAAGTCAAAATATGGCCCTGGTGGCGAATTCGATCCCGACTGGCAAGTGAAATATTTGGCACGAAAAACATTATTGACTCTATTTCTGCCGCTAGGAGGCCTTCGACCGCCGGACGAGGCGGTGCCCCACCGCCTGATGATCAACCACCGCCCGAGGCACCTCCCCCGCCAGAACCTGCCCGGCCTGCCTGGCGTACTGTGCAACAGCGAGTTCGTAAACCAAAAAAACCTAAAGAACAAGCTCCTCCACCTCCGGAACCGGAACCTAGACCGCCAGTGTCTTCGTGGGCTACTTGGCAACGTAAGTAACGATATAATTCTTTGAACCGTTATTAGCTGAGATTGTTATTCCAGCTGATCATCGATTTGCGCCCACTCCACCTGCTGTCGAACCTACTTTGCTTGTCCCGGTAAGGGATAGTCCTGGACTTTTTGGACCTAGGTCTCGTCCAAGCTCCCTTCATCAGTAACCTACAACAGAGTGGTTCTTTTTACGATAGTCATCACGCTTGCATGTTACTCTCAAATGAATTTCACGAGCCTATCCTACTCTTATATCTATCTTTTGCTTTAGTCTGCATTGACACATCTTCAGATCTCCGCCACCTAGGCATTTGTACATTATATGTTTCAATCAGTTTTCATTTTGCATCAGTGTCCTGTTGCAGGATTTACACCTAATTAAACTGTGAGATTCCTCATTTGCGTCATGATACCGTTCATGGTAGGCCTTTAGATATTGCGTGTGATTTGCATCAACGAGGTTGGAATTCTTTAGGAGGGTCTGAAGGGACAGAGAAGGTCCCATGAACACCTGGGCCAAGAGGTTACTTGTCCCTCACCAAAACCTCTTTCAGCTTGTTCGCCAGGCCCCCTGTCAGCTTCAAGACTCCGTCCGCAGTGCATAATCGATACGCAGGCATCGGCTGATATGTATCTACACGGATCTTTCATGCGTCGCGGAAGATGAGATGAAAATAACGCAAACAATTGGAACATTTCGCACCTTTCCGTTGTCTATCAGAACAGTAGCTACTATATCGTCGGGGTCGCCGATGCGGCCCAGAGGTGGTATATTCCTGTCATCTATTTTTGGAAGGGTAATTTGGACGCAGAATGTATCATGAGACGACGTACCGTGGATATGCATCCAACCTTGATGAAGTTGCACTGCTGCGTTATTCTGGATGTCGTCTACGCCTTCTGCCAACCCTTCTTTGATCGCCATATGCAGGATTTCACGAAACCGGGCTGTGATCGTGAAAGGCAAATAACTAAGAGGAACCTATTTGCCCCACAGAGACTCACGGTTCTCTTTGAAGTCGTTCAGTCCCGCCTCTATGCCATCCCCATCGTCTTGTACCACGGCGGTTTGTGCATTGACAACGGCAGGCAGATAGCCGATTACTTTAGGCGACTGAGCCTTGGAAACCCCTGGTGAAGATTCCAGAGAGTCGAAAAATGAGAGTCCGTAAACTGGGTGAGTGCGAGATATGTGCGTTGGTGGTTCAAGGAGGTGATAGAATAAGTCGGGTCTGTCTGGGTCTGTGAATACTCTGGGGAAGTCGGAGTTGCGTGTTGGAGATGAAGTGTGAAATAGGGCTAGTTGCTGTGCGCGAGGCGTTGGTGTACGATTTACATTATGTGTTTGTGAGGGATGTCTACCAACGGTAGGTTTTGTAGAATGATGAAGATGTGATGATGACCATGCTGTGAGGCTGCTCCGACACCGGGAGATTCTTGCTGTGGTGTTTGTTATGCAAGAACTTTCCCAACGATGCGAAGGAGACAGAAAAGAACGTTTTAGAATTTTTGCAGATGAGAGCATTTGCTGATGTCGTAAAAGTTTGGGAAGCTCACGGCGGAAAAATGATGGCCTTGGTGCTTCTTGCCTTCCATTACTGTTTCCTCTTTAGAAACACGATGCTTCCTCCAACTTTTTAATTCCACCCTGACTCAAATTGAACTGTCCTAGCTTCAGACAGACGACACAAGTTATCAGATTTCAATTTCCAAAATATTGCTGAAAACATAATTTTACTACATTCAAGAACCCTTCTTAATCTCGTCCATTATCGGAAGGGAATCCTTCTCTGCTGCTCTGTCACAAGGCCCACCAAGGGTGAACAGGCGTGTGGCCAACTGAAGGGGCAGTGCCGCAGGGATTCTGTTTTCCGCAGATGGCGCATTCATAGGGGTGAGCATTTTTAAGTTCTCTGTCGTGTTTGAGAGCAAGGCTGGTCAGGTAGAGTTCAGGAGCCGTTCGCGGGGGTTTCTCGGCATAGAGACGCTGGCACAAGTTCCTGAAGATTATGGGCGTGCTCCCCGATTCTGACTTGATAAACATGTAACACCATGAGTTCTGCTGAACCCGAATTGGTCGACTGCTGATCCATCTTCTGTCCTAGATTCGCCTTTCCACTGGCTATGATTTCGCTCCGAAGAGCTTCAGCTTGATCGTTTGAATCTTTATTTGCCTTCTTCATTTCCTCGAAGTGCCTCTTTGTATTTGCCTAACATATTTCAACTTTTAGCAAGTCGAAATAAGCCTTTTCGGTATTGCTGCTGCAGAGGGATTCGTAGACGGCGGTATTGATCACGATGCGACACTGGTCGGTGCAGCGATTGTAGTTAACTAATGAAGATCATGTTAGCGCTTACTTGTGATAAATCACATCAAAGGTGGACAACAGACCTAGTTCTGGGTAATATTGCACTTGATTATCCGACAAACTCTGGATCTAAACTGCTGCTACCAGCTGTGATGATATTCGTGTACACCGAGAATGCAAGTAAATGCTTTTTGACGGCATAACCTGCGAGTAGTACTTGGACTAGACTCCGGTGGGGGATGGGAATGGAATCGCCTGGCGCAGAAATAGAAATGAACGTCCTTGCCGGGCCTGCGGGCTCACTGCTTGATGGTATCAACAAATACGATACATGGAAGTCAGAAGTGTCGAGCCTCAGACTCGTGCGTGCGAAAGCCTCCGCCAAGTCTTTTCTTGGCAAGTGGTTCGCCAACTTTTTATCAGACGCCCACTGCAGATAAGTCAACGAAGCGCCTGAGAGTCTCGCTTGAGCATGACTATGGTTCTCAAATCTACGACCGCCTCGAGTACATATAAAATCCACAACGAAATCCACAAGCTACGGTCACAGCTGAGCCAAATATTCGATGATGTGTCCTTATACGAGCCTCCAATACCCATACCGCCCATCATGGATTCTTCTCTCGATGATTCTCCAGAGGACCAGGAAACCGCTACCAGGAGTGGTTCTTCGACAAATGAAAGATTGCCAGGTCTCAGAGCCCTCAAAGAATCCCTCAGACAGGATCTCGAAGCGCTCGAAAAGGTGGAACATTCGCGCGAAAATGCAGCCGCGACGTCCTACTGACTCGCATCTACTCCAGTAGTTTTGGGCCGATCCAAACTGTGCATCACTCGCTGCTCCTTCGATAAATGCACCCTACCTGATCGCAGTATGGAACGAGGTTTTAGCTGCCCCGCAACCTATCGTTGCGATCTCAAAAACGTTTATCGAGCGGGAGGACCATATTAAAAATGGTCGTCGCCGATCTCCAACGGTGAAAGTTGACGTCGTTGCTGACAATGGAAGGCGGTGGATACGGGTGAACACGTCGGTGTCTCTTCGAAAACAGGTTTTTCTCGCTGACTCTTAACCTTTTCATTGATATCAGTATAAAAAATTCTCGAATCCTTGCCGAGTTTCGTGAGATTGACTCATATCTGACCGATTCCGATGAGTCTGAATCGTCAGAAGATGAAACCCCTCTCCCTCCATCACTCGCTCAAACGACATTTGACAATTCCGTCCTTCGCATGGGTCGATCCCTTCTCTCCGCTGCTGCAATTGCGGATAAACAGCGAGTTACACACGTAGCCTCCGAATCTGAGCTTTCCGGACCGATACAAATCACCATTCGGCTTACTCGTTTGGATCCTAACCCGCAAGACAACTCACAGTATGATCCCAGGATTTCCAGAACCATAAACGAGTTGCGACAAATGGGTATCGACGTTCAGCTCGGTGAATTAGACATCCTTCCAGCTCCGCCGCCACTTCGCCCGCGTATCCTCTGCCCAACAATGAAGATTAATCTGGATCTATCAATTCTGATAGCTTTAATATCGGACCTTAGCCATTCGTGTCCACCTCGTTGCGCAGAAGAAGCAGACGTGAGGTTTATTCCGCCAGCAAGCTATCTCGAATGGAAAAGAAAACGGAAAGAGGGCACAGCAAGAGTCGATGCAGTCGCCGAAGACAAAGAACAAAGAAGAATATCGGACACAGCCAAACACTCTCGAGCATTGATCAATCAGGCCTTGCAAGAGATGGATCGAGGACTGATACAAGAGGTCCATGACCGACTCGCCTCTTCTATCAAACTGTCCGCTTCTGCCTCTGGTGATTCCATGCCCTCAATATCTACTGTAGAATTTTGGACAACCGCAGAAGCTCGGGATCGATGCCTGAGAATCGTGGCAAAAATCGGAGGGCCGAATGAGAAGAAAAGAGCTCAAGCCCTCTTTTCCCCCTCTTCATCTGCTACGCAGATTAATCCCTACTGGAGCAACTCTAGGTTTACTGACGGGCTCATTCCCTTACCTCCCGTTCACGTATTCCCGCCCGACTTGCCCAAGCCATCAGCGTCATCACCACAGTCACAACGTCAAGAGTCTTACAGCAATGATCTCAATCTCAATTCAACTTTTCCAACGTCTTTTTTTGAAGTTCTTGAAGCCACATGCATGCATATATTATCGCAGGAGACCATTCCACATCCGAAGGCGCTTCCACCCCATGCAATTACGACCTCAGATGCTACTAGAGAAGTCTGTGATGGATACGGCTGCAGCGAAGATCCAGAACTTGGAGGAATATATATGGGAACAGCAGGAGATGAAATTCAACGAGCTACCGTGACAAAGGCGAACCCTAGACTGACCGCCCATACCGTTCAAAGCTTGTTGCAAGGAGCAAAGCGTGGTTGGACGACTCTCACTGCAAATAAGGGAAGCGTTAAGGCTGTCTTGAAAGAGATCAAAAATCGGCGCGGGTCCCATATAGGTGCGCTCCCTCTGAGCCAAAGAAACGGCGAGAACGTCATAGGCGGGGATGGTGCAATTGCTGAAGTAGAGAAAGCTGCCATTTGGATTACTGATCCTCGAAGTTTGTCAGAGGGCATGAGGTCTGATCTTGTGTCCTGAAAATATTGTCATCTTCTCATCTATCCATTTTCATGGCGTGAAAATGTAGGAACCCCTAGTCTATCGGTTATCGCTGTTTTTGAACTATGTATGTGTAGAACGGCAATGGGACCCGTATGAAGACAAATAAAAAATAAGCCAATCGATATAGGAGCACTACAATTAATAGAAGAAAATAAGTCAGTCCGTAGGCGAAAGAAAAGGGTCCTTTCGCAGAAGTAATGTGGACAACGGGGTGTGTTGTGTTAGGTTTGTAATGACCAGTTCGTAATATAATATACAAATGCGCACGAGATACCTGTAATAAGACTGATAGGCCACAGGTAAATAATGAAAAAATAAAGCATGGAAGCCTCAAATTCGTCAAACGCGCCTCTAGGAATAGTCACTATTTTTGAACGACACTTCTGAAACGGGTGTTGAGGAAGAGGGCAACGTATTTTTTGTGACTTCGTTAATATGTCGTATCGTGGTCGTAATATTCCCCGCTGTGTCTTCGTCCTTTTCTCTATCTTCGATACCGCTAGGTAATCCTTTTGGGGTTTCCACGCCAGCTCTTATCGACTCGGCTCGGTAATCTTCTGTAGCGTATTCTGGAGTATGTGATGACTCCAAAAAGACGCTGTCCAGGGCCGAAACTAGGCGGAGCCGGGCATTGGCCGCCGGTGTCTGTGATTCGGTTTCACATGCAGTTTCGAAAGTGGCACATGAGCTCGCCACAGAAACAGATCTAGTAGAATCTGGAACAGTGGATTGATTGGCATCAAATCGGAAGGAAGAGGGAGGTGCCCCCAAACCAAACGAAGGTTTGCCTTGTATTGTCGGCGGCTCGCCAGTTATCGGAACAGAAGTTTCTGTCACCTCTGAAGTGCTTGAAGAAGGAGCAGGTAATGGAGCAGGTGATGAAGCAGGTGGTGGAGTAGGTGATGGGGTAGGCGATGGTGATAAACCGTCTTGGTGGGTAGAATCATTTATTATCACCGTCGGCAATTCTACAGCGGTTGTGGCTTCAGCATCAGGGTCGGGTGTGACAGGATTTGAGACCCCAGGTCCATTGGAAGTATTATTAACAAGTGTTTCAAAGTCTGGAGGGGGTACCAATTCAAGCCTCGACGCAGACGCCGCATAAGCAATAGCATCGGGTCCGTATGGCAAGCCAAAACGTCCAAAAGTTTCCCTGGAAGAAATGAATTTGACCTGTTCCGGGGTGGGACCTGAGCGCGGGTATGTGAATTCTGTCCGTATAGCGGTATGTGTTAGAGGGGCTGAGATAGAATTGACGGAAAGCACAGATGGGGACGTTAGCGGGTTATCGTCGCTGGCATTTGTCCTCACACGAGAGATAGTCCGGAATGGGAGGTTTATCCCCGAAATGCTCGAGTTATTAGACCGGTGACCTCGCCGAGGCCGTCCACCTCTTAGTGAGCTAGAAGATTCCACTGAAGTCAAGCTGGTGAAGGAGGGGCCGGATCCACCTCGATTATGTCCAAAATTATTCCTGTCGGAAACTTGCAGCGAATCCGCATCCACATTGCTGTAGCTTCTGGGCATGAAGAACCTCAAGAACCCAGATCGCCTGTGTCGGTCAGATGGTGCTGGAGCAAACTGTAATTGTTCAGATGAGGCAAGATGCACAAATAAAACGTCTCCAGACGGTCGTACCCGACTCGATTCATGTTGCCCCTCGCCCAGATCGATGGAATCATATGGAGGAGCTTCGCCCCTTGGATCGTCTAGTCGATTGAGTAATGCGGAAGAACTTTCGTCCGATGCCCCCATCGTGTCGTAACTAAGTCGGTTACGCGGGTCTGCGTTGGTGGCTTCTTCACCTTGCGCAGAGGTATCTTCTCCCGCTTGCTGGTGTAGAAGAGATATTCTAGATTGTCCAGCATTATGGGGTCCTGTTTGCTCAGCAATGGTCAACATGACCCCTGCATTCGAGCCATTCACAGTTTCAGCTCCTTCGTCCTCTTCTTCATCCACTCCGGCCGGTCCACTATAACCATTCAGGGCTCTTCGTGTGTATAGAACAAAGGATCTAACTGACCTATATATTACAAGTTCTTGCTCACCAGGATCCTTATTGTAGGCGGGCAATGACTTTGTCGATATCTGACTGGGAGTCCTTCGAGCTCTCCTGGTTCTTCCGCTTCTTGGTGTTGGCGTAGTCCCTGTGGTGTTAGTGTTGGTGTTGGTGTTGGTGTTGGTAGTTGTGGCAGCAGTCGCCGCTTGTCCGATCTGGTTTCCACCTGTGCTGTTTCGTCCGTCAGCTAATCCGTCAGCGGTCAGCTCTCGAACTGTAAATGATCCAGGGACCCTCGTACAGTTCCGTGAAGCACCAGCCAACTCATCAGCGGTCAGCTCTCGGATTGCAGAAGGACCAACAACTCTCGTGTTTCTGCGTGTTCCAGCAGCGGACTGGTCAACAGTCAGTTCACGTACAGCAGGGGAATCATGAGCAACCGAGCCAGAGGTAAGACCGGGCCTGGGCCTCCGATTCGCCAATCTCTTGTTGATACTCTTTCTTTTGCACAACACAACGGAGCCCAATATTGCCACAGCGACGACCACGATTGGAACCTGAACCATATCGAATGCACAAGCATTCTACGTATCAGTCGCTTGACCAGCATTATGTACTAAATCATCGTCAACGTACCCAGATTGCGGGTGAGACAGTGCTGGAGGAGGTCCGCCTTGTAAGGTTGTCTGAGGGAGCAGCTAGAGCGCGAGCAGCCCAGCAGACGAGCAGAAGGAACATGATAAGTGTAATGAACAAGCAAATGATGCCGACTCTGTAGTTACTGGGGACCGCGTCTGTTCAGTTCACGTGAAGCGACTGGCACATGTTGGCAATTGCACAGTATGTACTGAACAATTATATCTATCCTACAAAAGCATTCCAACTACTAGAATTAACCAAGAAACAAGTCACCGTCTGCGTCTTTCGGACCATAGATACTTTTGGAGGCTGTGGCGAGGCTGCCGAGCCGGATCTGGCGCTCTTATCAATCGTTGGCGCCCCGAGTCGTCGTGAAACAAGGTACATGATAACAATTCTTGACGGCCATTCAAATCTTCAAACTTGTCCAGGTAACGAGATGAAAAGGATGTAAGGAGAAATCTCAGACGTTACCACCACTATATCACCTCTTCTAATATCAAGCATCTCCTTCGTGTGCGCCGAGAAATAGTAGATTGCAAAGTACGTTCCATGGAAGGGGCAAGCCTCATATCGACAATATCAGCTGCTTTATATCCCGAGAGATCGCGCGCTTCATAAGACAGACCACGGGATTCAGCGTTCGACCCTGAAACCAGACTCAATCCTTTGTACTTCTCCCAGCAGGGGCAGCTTGCGCCTGGAGTTTGGATTGTATCACATTGATCAAGTAATTCATATTTTCCTGTTTCTTCTGTATCGTTTCTTGTAGCGTCTCCAAGTTGTTCTGAATATATTCCACTTTGGATTCATAGTGTTTCACAGCTTGCGTTCGGGTCTGGAAACAAGGCTCGTGAATATATACCAATCAACATATTCGATTACGCACTTTTTTGACATAGTATCCTGTTCCTACATCAACTATGACATTGTCTACGTCGCTCAGTTTTCCGGGGAGATAAAGCGAATTCGTTAATGGGACCAAAATGGTTTTGCCTAGCGTGAAGAGATTCGTAAGTGGGGGCATAAAAGGCGATTGAGACACACCCTTGTTTTCTGGTTTCACTTGGCCCACATCTCCGATGCATGCTTTGAACTTGGCCTGCGCTTGCTTCAGCTGAGTGAACGAGTTCGTTAGATGGCTTAGTTCCTGTTAACAAATCAGTTGCGCTTCCACCAAATCGAGTAAGAGGTGACCTCTTCTAATTGTCTGCGGACGTCTGCGAGTTGAGATATATCGAGGTCTGCTAGGCTGATTTGCTGGGCCTGGGGATTAGAAGCCATGTCTAACTTGTTTTAACCATGGGCGGAACACCTCTGACTTGAAGCTTTAGCCAAACATTCACAAACATTTACAATAGTACGAGATAACTCCAACCAAGATCAACTAGAAGTTCCAGTCTACATCAACTACGTCTCTTTCACGGAAAAACACAATGACAGCAATCACAAGCAATGCAGAGAACAGCGAGTCGCTCGAGTTTCTCATCTCGATGATGGGCAACATCGATCGTAAAGTTGCCCAACGCGTCCTCGACAAATTTAACGGGGACGTCGATAAAGCCGCAGACTCGCTTTTGAGCGGACTAGAGAATTATGTTGAGCCATATGTCACTCCACGTAAGTATTCATGACCTGCACTGAACGGAATGGTGGACTTCACATCGCAGTGGATGGCCCGAGAGTATTTCATTGCCTGCTCGATGTGCATCTGGTTGTTCCTGTTCTTGTCGTCTTACTAGTCCCTTAGCATCTAGCCCAGCAATAAATCCCGTGCTACTTGGCTCCGTTCAACCCGGCACTATAGACCTCACTGTAGATGAAGATCCTCCCCCTGATCCGAATTGGGCTGTTGTTCGTTCAAATGTATCTCGCGTTTTCCGTTTTGCCACTCGCCCGCGTTGAAACAATTACAGGTCGCTGTAGACACAGAGGTTCCCACAGCAACGGACTTGGAAGCTACGCAGAATGATGATATTGATCGTGCAATTCAGGAGAGTCTGGCATACGCAGGATCTGTTGAGGAAATCAACGAAGAACTACCTCCAGAGGCTAGAGTGCGCAAGGACAATCGGTTCGTCTTCGCTAAAGCCATTAGCTAGGCATACAGCTAATAGTATATGAGGTAGTCCTGTTGTACTTCGCCCTCCCGAACAAAAATACGCACATGTGGGCCTACTTTGGCATGCCCTCTTCTTTGTTCCTCAGGTTAGAGAGCGTGTTGCAGAATATAGGGGGCCCGTTCCAACTTCATTAGTACCTACGGAAAATGGTGCACTTGAAGTTGAACCTCCAATAGACGGTCCTGGTAGGTTCCTACGACATGTTACATAAACAACTGACTTAGATTGTGCCCACCCCTGTTTACAGAAGGCCAAGTTTGGTCTCTTGTTGAGTTATACGGTTATCTGGAAATGGCAACTCTTGCAGAACTGACCGGAATGCCTGCTCTCTCTCGGTTTGAGTTGTCGCCTTGGAGTAGCCTGATGTTAGGAGTTCAAACCTCAGGTAACTTTCCTTCAACCGGCGGTTTTCTTCGCGTTTCTGAGGTGACTTCCAGATATGCTGAAAGAGTTGACATGGACAATTGAAACAGTGTTGAATAATGGACTTGCTTTGCAAACCCCAGACTGGCCAAGGCCAGTAATTTGTGACTTAACTCGGGCGAATGTTTCATCTCACCTATCTCAAAGGCTTTTCCATTCGCGCTTGACGCCAACTAACTCTGGCATTGAAGAACACGATCTAAGGCCAATCAACAATGATTCCGATGTATCTGTTATAATGCTCAAGTATGACGACGAAAATTCTTGCGACTTAATGAGCTGCCTTGCTACCCAACTCTCTCCAAACCAAGTTCAAGGATCATTAAATTCGACAGCTACGAGAGGGGAAGTCGTGACAATTCCTGCGGATGTTCTTGCTTTTCAACCTGTACGGGATGAAGGTCTTCCCTCATATTCAACTACTACAAATGGAAAGAAAGTAGAGCGAAAGAAATTCAAATTCCCAACATTCTTCTTCCTGGATAGGTTTATGCAAGAAAACGAAGCTCTTGCTCGGGACAGAATCCTCATGGAAAGGGAAGTGACAGACAAGATTAAAAAACTAACCTTGAAATCACAAGGGCTTACGCATTGTGACGTATGTTGTTCTTCCATCTTCCTTGTGATGTAATGATTGGAGCTTGCGTCAAAGAACAAAAACACTTTGGCAAACCTTCGTGCTTCTATACATTATTGCGAGCATGTTGCAGATCCAGGAAACGACATGCAACGAAAAGCTGCCCTGGACAACATGACCCTCAAGTTAAAGAACGTTTTGACTAGGACGGAAAACGAACTTGCTGGTAGGTTTGAACATTGTCGGAGTTTTCAGAAACTTCCCTCATATCATTAGCTATTGACAAGGAAATTTCCGACCTCAAGATACAATCTAGTACTCTATTCGATAATTCAGACTTACAAAAGTATCGCGTAGGTCAGATGAACCCATCTCTCGCTCTCTGCTCACATTCTCATCCCAGTATGATCTGAGAGCTGTTCTCATGCACGACGGATTGTATGGGCGAAAGCATATATATTCGTATATTCAGCAAGACGGAACTTGGTGGATGACTATGGACCATACCATGTCACAGGTCCGTTTTAACAGTTATCTTCTAGTTCCAATCTCCCCTATTCTACTCACAACACTTCTTCCGGCAGGTTTCCGAGGAAACCGTACTCAATGATAAGAACGGGTTACATTTAGGCACTGGCCCATATCTTCTGCTGTATAGTCATCATATTCCGGAAGCTCTCAGAAACATTCCAAGGAATTGGCCTGAAGTAGTGAAGGTCAGCTTATAATATGCGTAGATGATCTTGCATGCTTCTAACATCCACTTAGGAAGGGGCAAGACGAGACTCCGAGAATTTTTTGAACGAACTCCCTCAAGAAATTCGTGCCCAAGTGTATAATCCGTTGTCCTCACTGGGGCTTCCTCTACCAAACTCACGCAGCTCCACTAGTGGTGATATTCAAAGAATGGACACTAGAGCTTGACGGTTTTTGTATCGTTACATCCACTTTGCATATGTACATCACGCTCAGCCTTGGCTCTCGAATGCATTACTCTTGTGCTTTGGAACAAAATTCCAGGTTTCTGGAGCTGGGCCCAAGAACATTTCGGAGATTCTCACCCAATCTTGGCTATTTGGGCTCGCGAGCAGAGTTTCTATCACGGAATGAAGATGTAATTCAAGAAGGATTTGATGGACATCCACCTAGGTCATTTCTGCCTCTGTATGCAGGTGGACGATCATTTATGCGACTAGGGAGATGTTCAAGAAGACCGATAGGGACGTATCGGTATTGGAATGAGAGCGCTTCGCAAAGGTATCTCCGAGCAGTGTTCTAATTCATGATGAGCTCCTAAAACAAGATGCGACAAAATTTGGCATGACGTACGACTCCTGCAGTGTCCGTACCGAAATGACTAGGAATAATCAAGTCAGTTCTCTGTGATCACATAGCAGGGCGTTAGAGCGTACCTAAGGCCATACTCGGCGAACTTAAGTGCGATAAATATTTTCCAAAGTGCAAGATGAGATAAGAGTACTTACACGTCTGATAAGCTCGAGCCGTTCCCGAGAGCTGATGTCCCATTCCCTGCGTTCTTTAATTTCCGTGAAGATCCATGGCTTGATAAGTGCTCCTCTCCCGACCATTACACCATCCACACCGCTATATTCAACCTTTTCCCAATAGTCTTGCGATGAAAAACAGTCACCGCCTCCAAAGATAGGTATCGGTTGTACTATGTTTGACCAGATTGTAAGGGACGCCCACACACTCGAAACACCAGTCAATACTTACGATATTCTTCGGCTTCGCGGGCGCGCACTGCTTCCACACATTCCTTGATGTAGTCCCAATCAGCTAATTTCGAATATCGTTGCTGTCGTGTTCGTCCATGAACCTAAGCAGTGACGTTTCAGATCGATCTATGCTGCCAACTCAAGTAGAACTCACTGTGATACAAGCAGGGTTACACTCCGAGACTAGTCTCGGCATTAATTTATGTGCAGTATTACGGCCTTCCTTGACCCCAGTTCGCAGTTTGACGGTCAGCGGAATCTCCCCTAATGCCTTGTTCATTCCTACCAAGATCTTCGTCAACTTTCCCGTAGAGTCGAGCACTATAACAATCATTCAGGCACATGTTATAAAACTGAATACGGGACCTACAGGCTGATCCGCTGCCACTTTTGAAAACAAGGTCAATAGGACAACCACAATTAAGATCGAGGAAGTCAAGATTATTGCCACATTCGCGCGCGATAGCTTCTGCGGCCGGTACCAGGTTCGCTGGTTTGTTTCCCGCAAGTTGCACCCCGAACACGGACTCTGATGGATGTCGACGAACCAGTGACCATTCTTCTTTAGAACCGGAAAGGAAAGATGTCGCTAATCCCACTATAACCAGATAAATTGACCAACGGGCCGGCACATGGGGCACGCAACGTACTTTCTCCACAAGTAATATCCGCACCAAGTGAGACACAGAGACGGCGAAAAGGCTGCAACGAAATCGAATGTAAACCTCAGCTTCGAGTAACTAGTAAAACAGTTACAAGATTGCCGACAGTCGTCAGCGGAGCGAGATCTGTAAATATGAGATCTCTTATGTATCGCACAATGCAGTATTTCACGTACATGTTTTCCCTGTCCAATGTAGCCTTTTCTTCTCGTTAGATCGCATAGGGACATCTGGGAGATCATTTTGATGATCGTCGCCTACTTCTGCGTCCACAATATCTTTAGGTTCTGCGGTCACTTCGTCGGTTTCGGGTTTGCGCTGAATTGGCCGGGTGTCATCCTCGTTTTCGTCATTGTCCACGCCTGCTTGTTTCAGTTCCGCTAGATAGGCATCTGTAATTGGCTTGGGGTACTGTACTGGCTTGAGTGACGCTTCATTTAGGAACAATGTGAATCATACCTTCCTTGTTCGTAATAGCTTTCTAGTATCAGCATCGATGAAATTCAGTTCCATGGACATCAACGCAGAGTGCACTTGTTTATCGACGTCTTTTATTAGTTCCAAGCTGTTGTCTTGGCCTTTTCGAATATGGGACCCCAGAAAACGGCATTTGAAGCCATGTTTACATGTTCCTGTCTCATTAAATATTGTGCATGTAGTGGAGAAATCGACAGATGGTAGGTCTCGTTCAATGTGGTTTTCCTCTTCCGTGTGAATGACGAATGGCGAATCATTAATTAAAGCTGAAGGGGGGAATTTGATGTCTCGTGGCTTGGCAGCAAGATATTGGGGAATATCGTGAGTAAAACGACACCTGTGTCAAGTCCTTGGTCACACATGGAGAACTAGGAGAGAGTCAGAGAGATTTTTACTCGTCACCGAATTCGCATAATTGTCCAGCAGCGACTCTCCAACATAGATCGAGTTCATCTCTAACTTTCTGAAACCTTCGTCCTTTATTCTGACCTCTCTGTTTCTTCTTTTCTTCTCTCGCGATTTTCTTGCGCTGAGCGCCAGATAGTTTTTTGTGACCTTCTCCAAGACCTTCATTACCATCTCCCGCACTTTTTGCGTCTGATGAAAATCGACCGCCAGTTACTTGATTGCTGTTTCCTTCCGCTGCATCGTCGTCTGGAATGGTATTGTCATGGATGGAAATAACATATCTAAAGCGGTACGTATGATCAGTCATTGTTGAGTTACCTTCAGTGATCAGAACATACTCAGCCTTAATTGGAGCGGTCCCTTGAGGATACATGGAACTCATGTCGTCGTTTTCATCTAGTATTCCTGGCTTTAATTGAAGGAGATGAAGGAATACAGGACTGGTGACTTTTGGGAGGAGGAGTATTCCAGAAAAGGAAATAATATCCCAGGCGTAATCAGCTCTAGATAACGGTCAATGGCATGCCGCGGCCGCCGTGGCACCTCAGGATAGTACCATCATCTTGACACTATGTCTGCTCCTGCAAATTTTCTTGGATATATTGATCAGAATGCGGATAGTTTCATCCAGCGATTAGCTCAGGCTGTCGCGATCCCTAGGTTAGATGTTATGTGCTGAATATCTCAGACTAGCTGTGAAGAGGAGATCGATTATGCATCTACTTCCTTATCTCCAATCTGTAGCGACATTTTATCTAACACAAATTTCAATTTCTAGTGTCAGCGGGGATCCTGCTTTGCGTGGGCGTGTCCATGAAATGGCTGCCTACTTGGAAAATCTGTTGAAGGACGTCGGAGTTACTACCAAGTCTGTGGATCTTGGCGATGAGATCGTAGACGGAAAACCTCTCAAACTCCCTCCCGTCGTTCTGGGTAAAATTGGTGAAGACACTAACAAGAAGACGATCTTGATCTATGGGCATTTCGATGTTCAGCCGGAAAGGCATTTTTTATAACAAGGAAAAACGATACGGCTGATGGAGATTCTTGTTTATGCAGGCTGACAAGAGTGATGGCTGGGACAGCGAACCATTTGTTATGGAAGTCAGAGAAAATGGCCAACTAGTAGGTCGTGGTACTACAGATGACAAGGGGCCCATCCTGGGATGGATCAATGTCCTTGAGGCACACAAGTCTCTTGGATTAGATCTTCCAGTCAATCTCCGGTTCTGTTTCGAAGGTATGGAAGAGAGTGGCAGTACGGGTTTGGACGAGTTTATAGTCTCTGAGACCGCCAAACCGGATGGGTGGTTCCAAGGCGTCGATGCTGTCTGCATTGTATGTTGATTGAAGATTCGGTGCACCTCTACTAACTTTTTTGAACTTGGAAGTCCGATAATTACTGGCTCAACGACCGCACACCTGCTCTAACATATGGATTGAGAGGGATAGCTTATTTCACGATAACAGTGTCTGGTCCATCTCGCGACCTTCATTCTGGGGCTTTTGGGGGAATGGTTTACGAACCCATGACCGATCTTATCTCTGTCATGAGTAAACTAGTCACCTCGGATGGCCATCTTCTGATCCCGGGTGTGCAAGAAATGGTCAGCGCTCCCACTCCAGAAGAAATGTACGTGGAGGTTTGTACTGTACGAAATACATTCATCAGAGTGACTTGCAGAGCTCTATATGCAAGCCTCGACTACTCGATAGCTGATGTTGAGGAGGCAGTAGGCGCACCTATTGCTACGTCATCTGATAAGACGCAAGTGTTGATGGCCCGCATGCGTGAACCTTCGTTATCCCTACATGGTATTGAAGGGGCGCACTCTGGTGCAGGAGGTAAGACCGTGATACCAGCAAAGGTGGTGGGAAAGTTCAGCATTCGGTATGTATTGATGTCAGCCATGACTATCAGCATGCTGAGAGGTTTACAAGATTGGTGCCTCCTCAAACAGTGGAAACAGTTACCCCCCTCGTGATTGAATATATCCAAGGAGAATTTGCAAAGTTGAATAGTAAGAGTAGACTTGCGGTCGAGCTCTTAAATGGAGGGGAACCTTGGGTTGATAACATCGATCATTGGAATTATGCAGCGGGAATAAAGGCTACTGAGGTGCCCTTTTATGCACTAGTTGCGATACGATCACTGATTTTTCTTTTAGGCCGTGTACCACAAGAAACCAGATTTGATGCGCGAGGGAGGATCCATCCCTGTGACCCTCACCTTTGCCAATAGTCTTGGTGTTAATGTGATGCTGCTGCCTATGGGGAGAGGTGATGATGGCGCACAGTACGTATCCGTTCAAAAATATGATCCTCTGCGAACCTGACTGTGAATGATGTGTAGTTCTACTAACGAGAAGCTGGATAGATCGAATTTCATTGAGGGGGTGAGTTTTGTTTCGCAAGGTATTCGATTCAAGCTGAATTGCTTGCGCAGACTAAGTTGCTCGGAACATATTTGTATGAGGCTGGGCTTATCGCGACTTGACTAGCAGGTGTGAACAAATGTACTAATGCGAGGTGAAAATGCAATGGGATACTTCGGCCTGAGATGCCGATGCAGTAGTTACCGGGATCCACGTGTTGCGAACCGCCACCGTGACGCTAAGGCTGCTACTAGATCAACGATATCAACTCTCACGGATTTGTTGGCCCAACCATCGAATTAACCCAAGAGTTTCCCATACAAACTATTTCAACGATTCTACAATCTAACGCCGACAACGGCAAAACAAACTCAAGGGTCCAATCCCAGTATTCATATTCACGCCGAGGCCGCCTCCGGCACGATACATCCGCCCGGTGCGTTCTGTATAAAGCATCCTCGTTGGTAGCCTCTGTCTAAATTTTCGGGCGCTCGTGTATGTTTCTATCAACTACTTCCTGAACTTTCCTCGTTCACCCTCGACCTGTATTCCCTACCCTATTCATGATCCATTCTGACCCTTCAAGTTTCCTGAGTCACAACAATCTCTCTCGTCAGGATCTATACCTCGAATCGAACCATTACAACCTTCCAAAATCAAAATCGTCCGTGAAAGTCGAATCCGTCGACTCTCCAGACCTTGGTAGTTCCCTGTCAGCAGTCTCGGATCTCGGCTATAATCGGCACTCCCCATTTTTTCAAACAGGAACAGAGTCTGTCTCGGGTCTGAACTCCTTCACATTCATGTCTGATCAACACTGGCAGTCTAATCCTGCCAACTCTTCAATATCTGGTCATCCTTCAAACCGCCCTGTTGGAGTCAGTTTCGACCTCCCGTCGAACCCAAGTCAGCCGCTTTCATTCGAAGGCGATTACGAGGATGGTGATGAACTAGGAGACCTGTCCCTAACTTCCACTTCGGCGCTCGGATCCTTGGGAAAGTCCGCAGATAAACAAGTGAGGCGGAGGAGTAGTAAGGGTATGAGTAATTTCTCCGCTATATTTCCGAACCAGAATACTTAGTTTCTGTTGCTTAGCTTGCGATCAATGTCGAAAACTAAAGTGCAAATGCGAGCGTACGGGTGATAACTTACAGTGTAGAAGTTGCCTCATGTTCAATGCTCGTATGTTCACCTGTCGTCTGCTACTCTCATCATTAATGTCGCCATTGTTAGAATGTACATTTTTGGGTCCCTCACGCAAACGCGGACCTCCCAAAGGGTATATCGATGCTATTGAGGTAAGGCTACATCAGACGGAAGCTTTAATCGGTATTCTCCTTGCCATGGCGGCTGGACCTCACGGTGGTGATGTTAAACATGGCGATTCAAGGGCGAAATCATTGATCGAAGACCTCTCACAGGTGATCTATTGTCAGGAAATTCGCCGTTCATCTGACTAAGCAATTGTGCGCTTAGGACCCGCTTGCTCGCGAAATCATCAATCGCGTAGATAATTCAACATATGGGTTTAAGGGGCGTAAAAAATCCGATCCGTCGTCTTCCACTTCTACAACGAAAGTTCCTCCTCGAGATCAGCAGAATGGATCCGAGAAAAGCGAGTTGTACTCTACACAGTAAGTCTTCAGCATTTGAATATTATTCTCACTGATCATTTTTAGTCCCTCGCATGAATGGCAAGATCAAGTGATATCAAAAATGTTTGAGCGCAAAGACAGTCAAAGTGGTTCTGCCAAACAATCATTTTCTGATGTCAAACCTGCTTTGACTGTACAGGCGACTTCATTGGACGTGCCCAATAGTGAAGTTAATGAGCCATCACCTCGAAGGTTGAGGCGCAAGATCGGTTCCCGTGCAGACATGCGTGAGGTTACATCACCTTCGTCTTCGCCGAAGTCGCCTATGTTATCTTCGCATCCTAGCGTTCCGTATAGTCTTTCTATGGAATCGTCCCGGATACACAGCCCTGAATACGAGAACGAAGATGGTGGGGAAAGGGAAGAACAGCTGGAGGAAGCTGTGGGCCAATTAAGTTTAAACGAAGACGAGCAGGTGCGATTCCACGGCAAAGTTAGTGGTCTGCATTTGCTTGGAGTCAAGGAGCGCGTGGACGGAAGAAATGAAGGTGGGATTTGGAAGTTTCCAAAAGCAAGAGTTTGGCCTCCGCTTCCTAGAACGAGCGAGTCTTCGAAGAACGATGAAGATTTCCACATTTCGATACCTGATCAGGCTACGCAAGAATACTTAATGGGTCTTTACTGGACTCATGTACATCCCGCTTTGCCAATTGTGCACAAACGAACATTTATTGAACTGTTCCAACGAGGGTGAGTTCCTGATTTTGCTGTTTCTCTGATCCAACTTGCGGATATATTCTAGGCTTACTACCGCGGATTCACCGTTCTCTGGATCTCAAACGTCCACTTCTTCACAATCCAACCGAAGTTTGAGCCACGTGCCTACGGTCCTCCTTCTTGCAATGTTTTCTTTAGCGGCTCGATATTGCCCGTCACCATCTTCCTTAGAGCATGACGGTGCGATGTGGGACGCAGGTGATATATACTTGGACTCTGCAAAGACGATATTGGGGAGTACATATTCTACTCCTCGTGTTGGAACTTGCCAGGCACTTCTACTGCTTGGGTACAGAGAAATTGGTATTGGCGCCATGGCGCAGGCATGGATATATGTTGGAATGGCAGTCAGGATGGCTCAAGATTTAGGAATGCACAAGAGTGCAGACAAGTGGCAGAGAGTAGGCGGTAGCATGTTCTCACCGAGTGAGTTGCAGGAAAGGCGAAGAATCTGGTATGGATGCGTTGTAATGGATAAGTACGTCTCTGCCTATATCGGTGAGTTCCACTGTCTCCTTACTTAATATATTTATCGACGCTTGATAGGTCGACCTGTATGCATATTCGAACATGATTTTGATACAGAACTTCCAAACGAAGATGAGGCAAGTGGTCACATTAGTCGCATGAAACTGTACTAATTAGTCCGGAAAGATGGAAGAGTTAGAAGTGGTAGAACCTCCGATAGCGCCAGATCCTTGCGAACAGGCCGTATTTCGAAAACAAGGAGATCTTACACGTCGCTGCATATCGTGCTTCAACGCTTCTGCTAGGCTGTGTACGCAGACCACTTATACAATCAAACTGTTTCTAACCCACGATGTTAGCGGTTATCCTGAGCCGGGTAATTCAGGACATCTATGCAATTCGCCTAGATGCTTGCAGGACTGGTCAGCTGGTACAGCTTGAGGAATTATTGGAAAAGTGGTTCCTTGAGCTACCTGAATGGCTACGCTTCGATCCCATGGTCAAGTCGACAACATTGCCTCCACATGTCATGACGTTACACATGCAATATTGGTGCTCTGTTTTGCTTTTGCATCGTCCGTTGTGAGTATTTTTTTACCATATTTCTGCCTTGAGACTAAGTTTCTTTTGATCACACAGCATTCGGCATCTGTCAACTGCTTCAGTGTTTGTTATAACCAAGTTCTTCATCTGTAGGATGCACACTGATCTCCTTACAGGAATAGTTTCAAGGAAACAGACACTCAGGCTGCATCTCGGAAAAGTTATGACATGTGCGTCCAGGCTGCAAACAAAATCACAGCCATCGGTGAGGAATGCCGCAGACTTATTTGACTCCTACACTAAAAGATGTGTACGAAGTGGGTTGTTATCTGAATTCTTACAGCATCAAGGCTTCATCTGTGTTTCTGTGTTATTATTTGTTTACTGCTAGTATCACACATGTGTCGACCTGTGAGTGCAGTTTCTTAACTATACGGAGTCCAAAGGTTGATGTCTTTTGCAGTAACTCTATTTTCCGACGACCCCCAAGCTCGTTTGGGACTGAATCAATGCATGGACGCCTTGAAAGAGATGGAGATAGTATGGCCAAGTGCTGGACGTGCATGGGAACTGCTGAATGGATCCAAAGTTAACTTGTCCAAGGTTTTACATACTCAATCCAATTCCGGGGGCGATCGACAGAAACGTTCAGCTGAAGAGACGCTGGACAACGAGGATACTGCAGAGCGACGGGAATCATTGAACCAGTTTATTGCGGGAACCAATGCTTCACCTAGTTTCCCCAACATCGCATCGCATTCTGGAACTTTCCAGCCACGCAATATGCCCTATTTCTCCCCGTATAAAGCATGGACTTCGACAGCAGGGAACTCGAACACGATTAACAGTCTTACGACGTCTGTTTTGCCTCAGCAGTACAGCACAGGATTTGTTGATACGCGCAGCATATCCACGAGGACGATGAGGGGACAGTCAGAAGATCGATATTCGCAGTATTGGAACGATTACTCTGCGCTTGGACAGTTGGACCCCACCTATGGTGTTCCTATGTTATCGGAATCTTCAGGTCCACGAAATTCTGATGTGGTTGCAGAAAATCAGTTACCAACGATGTATCTCTCCCAGCCCTATTCGTTGTTCAGTGAGCGTCCATGCCGTTCTCCGCTTACCTGTACTCAAAGTGCCGGGTAGGTTCCCCTCCTGCAAATCAACGACTATAGTCAGGTATATTAATACTTGCGTGCAAATCAGTCGTATCTATCCAGTAGTGTGATTATACAACACACGGATGCCATAGTGTAGGGCTTTGCTGAAGCTACATCCCATGTTATGTGTGGCGGATCGAGTAATAGTATGTATCCGTCGATAAAATGGGCATTGTGCATATGTACATAATGTGGGAGCCCACTGTCGCGTTCGACACATGGGCCTCACGAGAACACTATATGTTTATAGATTTAGTGGTGCGGTATGCGTTGACATAGCCATCATTCACCATTTCATTCTTCGGAAAGAGATCATGCATCTGCCAGTGTTATGCTCCTCAGTATTGCACGGTTATGATCCGGGACCCGTTTCTATAGCAAGTATAAAGTACCATCTTTCAATAAGACTCTGATCATCCGACATCTCTCTCCGGGCTCCTGCGATAGACCGGCATCAAGTATCACGACGTCTATCCCTGGGGAGCCAAGGTCACTGGGTTTATCCCACCGAATCCAATTTTCGATCTAATTGATGAATGATGGGCTCTACTTACTCCGCTCGGGAGTTTTGGCCCATCAACTCGTCGCGCTGAGTGCGCTCCAAACGAATTTGATCTTGACTACACTGGTCAGCGGTTACGACCTGCGCGCAACAAGTGGTAGGTTGTGATAATAGTTGAACTCGCTGCTCTAGCGTTATCTGTTTAAAAAGCAGCGTCTGAACGTCAAAAAAGGCGTCATACCGCAAACATTTGAGCGAACCTACTTCTTCAGTAGAGTTCCGAAAGGCGGCCGCTTCTTCCCATTTGGGAGTTATCCTGCAATATCTACGGATACTGTGTTACCCGAGTTACCGTCTCCTCCCCGCCATCGTAGTAGTCTCATAGACGAGCGGTATTCTTTATCAACCCATATAGTTCCTGCGGCTGTTCTGCAGTTGATGAGAAAGAGGATTACGAAGGTAAGGATTGGGATGGGAGGTTGATAATAGAAGTTGTGGGATTTGCGTGAATAGGTATATTCTTCATCGAGGCGGTGGCAGTGCACAGGCAGGGAGAAAGAAATTAAGATTGATTTTGGTTCGTGATAACGGGTCCGTGTAACGCTTTCCTTGATTTGTTCATCTCATTCTAAACAATTCCATTGTTGTTTTTGATAACCACCTGTCACTATTGTGGATAACAGATATCATTTAGTTGCTGTGGGGCATTCCCTTGGCGGAACTACAACGTATGTTGCATCATATTTCGACCTAAAATTTCAGTCGCTCAGTGTCATGCGTTTGCAGGTTGGTTAGTGCTGTTATAATTCTCCTGCAGTTTTTTCTTCTCTCGTTATTATCGACGCCGTTACATATACACCTCCTCTTAATGTTCCATGGGTTACACAGGCAACGGCAGATGAGCTCACGGTATTGTCAGCACTACATCGCAGAAGCAGGTGGTCCACCAGGCAGGTTTGCGTATTTACAACGGTCAATACAGTTGTTCACGTGTGTTGTTTTGATTAGAGAAGAGGCAACTAGACTGTTAAAAGAGCACCTTTTCTTCGCATCATGGGACCCTGATTTATTCGATATCCGCATGCTTCGCTCGGATCTGAGGGACGGGGTTAGGCTCAAGACGTCTGGTGGGTCGATATGTTTCAGTTGTTTTTGATATCGTTCAGCGCCTGTCACGGAGCTAACTGGTGTTGGTATCACGAAGGAGGCAGCTTGCTTTACTAAACACAGAGTCGCGTTTGAAGTATGGGATTTGATTGAGTTCATGCCGAGGCCGATTACCCGCAGGTTGGTGAAAAGGTAATGGTCTCCCTAGTTGACTGAATTCTGTGTTTGTCAGTACGCTTCGTGAGAGGCAACAACTCGAGTGATGAGATCAAATAACACGACTAACGTTAGGCTGATATCCAAGAGATATTTGGTATTATCATGAATGCCGTTGTGAGTAAGCGTTAGCGAACTACAGACACCCCACGAAGTAGGATCTTTATCTCTCTATCAATATCATACTCGTCAGTCAACACGCTCTGCAGCATTGGAAATCTCACTCAACTCGGATAATTATCGATAAATGTACGGTGCCGATGTTCGTTGGAATCCGGATAAGGTTAGTATTTCGTTATGTAGTGCAACATTTTGATTGCTATGTTCCCTAAGCGACGCGGTGTGGCTTGGTCGGTCAAGTCTAGGCCTAAGCCTAACCAGAAGACGATTTCTAAATCACTCCAATACACATGTTGATGAAGATCACGAGAGTAAGGATCGTAGGCGTCGGCGTCACAAGAATCCTGGGTAATTTATTTGAGCCGAGTCATGTCACAGGTCACAGTAGAAGGTCTAACAATGTTTAGAGTGTCTTGATTTTCAACTTGACTTCCCAGGCCCAATATTATCCCATGGTTGAGTAAAAGACGCTGCTTCTGGTTAGCTCATCAAAGGGACCCCTGATACATTCCTATGCTTGATTTCGCCCACCATTATCCTTGTACTATACCCTCTCTCGTCTTCCTGAATGCAGCACCGTACGGGCTTTTCAAGGTCTTCGTACCCTTACCCCCCAGGTGGTCTTCGTCCGTGGCGTTCCGAGAGGCGCCCTCTACTTCCCATTCAGCTTCACCCAACATTGGCCACGGATGCAACTTTACCTGAATTACCCTCTCCTCCACGCTGTAGTCTCATAGACGAGTGGTATACCTTGTCAACGCATATCGTCCCTGCGGCGTTCCCGCGTTCAACACCGGACGTTGAGCATCCTCCTGGTGCCTTGTTCTCTGCAGCTGAGACTAAAACTGAGAAATTGAAGAGGATTGCGAAGCTGAGAGATGCATATTATGATTTAAAAGTGCGACATTGGGATGGGAGATTAGTAGGTCATAGCGAGAAGAAGATGTGGAATTGTGTGAATCGGTATGTCCTTCGTCGAGAAGGTGCTGCTAGTGAGAACGGCGGTAGTCGGGCGAAGAAATTAACATTGTTTTTGGCTCATGCAAATGGGTTCATGAAAGAGGTGTGTACCGCTAGTGTTTATTCTTATTCTGGAAAGCTCCATGCCAAATAATAAACGTTGGTCTGTTAGATATGGGAGCCATCATTGAAGCACCTTGTTTCTATGGCACAAAAACGTGGTGAACCACTTTTTGACGAGATCTGGGCTTGGGAAGCTGCGAATCATGGAGATTCAGCGTTGATTAACGAATCTAGCCTTTGCGCTATTTGTAAGTATTAGCAATAATCTGTTCAAGCCTGATGGAGTTACTTGCTTTCGTAGATGACTGGTCGGATAATACCCGAGATATCCTTAATTTCATGCTCAACTATATCCCGGATTCTGTGGAAGACCACCTTCCAATCCATTTGCCCCGGATACCATCATATACTGCCAAGAGCCGGGAGCAAACCGGATTCACAGATCGGGTTTTGCTTAGTGTAGGACATTCCTTTGGTGGAAATACAACGTATGCTATATTTTCTTTTTACGTTTCACGTTTGCTTGCTTGACGCATTTGCTGATAGGGCTCTTGCGGCCATCCATTCCCCTGCACTATTCTCGTCTCTCATCCTTATTGATCCTATTATATATTCACCACCTCTCGATGTCCCCTGGGTCACTCAAGCAACCCTCGAACCTTCTGTGACAACGTTAGTTGACAGCGCGCTGCAACGAAGAACTAAATGGCCGTCTAGGTGGGTCTGATTCCGGTAGCAGATACCACGGTAGCTTACGAGGGACGCATTGGATCAGAGAAGAGGCAATGAGATTGTTCCAGAAGAATCCTTTTTTCGCGGCATGGGATCCGACTACGCTGGAGATTTATGTTGAATGTGCACTCCATTCGGACCCGAAAGGCGGAGTTCAACTCAAGATGTCCGGTGTATTGGTGCGTTCTGAGTAATCCCGATTGATTCTCGGCATCTGTGCTAATTCTGCCTGAACCTGTGGTGATTTATAGGAGGCAGCTGCTTTTACAGAACGCAGAACTTCGTTCGACGTGTGGGACCTTTTGCCAGAATTGGACGATAAGGTTGAATTAAGATTCGTCATGCCCGGGGACGTTTTACCTCGCGAGAGGCAGGATTTGGTGTGGCTAAGGCCGAGCAATACGTCCCACGTACGGTTTATGTCAATAGGACATCTGGTATATTCTTTACAGTATCACATATCATCTCATGACTGAATGTCTACGATTTGTAGATACCCCACGAGGTACCAGGGGAATTGGGTATGCTCAATTTGTTGTGCTGACTGAACCGTCTTAACCTTGCTTTGTAGCACGAGAAATATACGAGTTTGTGAAAGGGAAGTACGGTAACATCAAGGCTAATCTTTAGTTGATTGTGGAGTTTATTTAGGTGTATTAATAGCCTTCGCTGATATCATTACTAACAGTAGTGTCTTGAATAGAAGAAGCTTTCCAGTCAATCACTAATTTTCCGTCAACCAGAAGTATCATAAATCAAGTGGGTAAACTAACGTACGCATGCGCGTAGTTCCCCTTATCACGTCGAAGTTGAAGGCTTGTCATTTGATCTTAGAACCCGGGTTATGACTAACCCTGAAAGCTTCCACTCGAAAAAAAAAGAAAAAGTCGAAGAGTAAAGCTGAACTTATACTGACCGGTCTCACAATATTCTATGAGGAAATACGCCGTGGCGCGTCGGAAACAATACGTACAGATGCCAATGAGCTGAAATAACATACATATCAACAAGCCTGGTATAAGGGTTGGACAACCCGCTTAGAAATTCGTCTGGTGCATTCTACCTCCTGACATGGAAGCTCTCGCCCCTCTCCTCTCGGTGAAACCTCTGGGTGTTGTCGTCATGGTCTGTGATGGTCTCTGATCGGGAGGTTCTTGTGCAGTAGAAGGCCCTCGGGGATTCCGGACGATACTCGCGGCAGGGGCCTTGGCGTTCACGTCAAGAGGGGTACGCTCGGCAGGAACAAGGGTGCTTTGGCCCTCGCCAAAGATACGCTCTCGAGCAGCGTGATATTTCGCTTCTCGTTCGGCGAACGAAGTGCTGTTGCCGGTAGAGGAGGAGGAGGAGGAGGAGGAGGACGAGTTTGGAGTGCCAGGGTTGGGGCTACTAGAGCCTGCGGGCGGTCGTTTGAGGATGCGTAGCGGGGATTGAATCGCTGTTGTGGGTGGGGAGACTACGGTCGGACTGGTGCTCGAGCGGGATATCACCAGCTCCGGCATTGGAGATTTGGTATTCCTAACCCATGAAAGAACAACGCCGGGAGGATATGTGGTTATCAAGGGATGGGTATGTATATGCAACAAGTGGCGGGAGGGGAAGAGGGGCTTACGCATTTTCCCAGATCTTCTGGTTATCTTCGTCTTCGTCCTCGTCGTCTCCGTCATCCCAGTCGTCTGGGATCGGTTCGGAACGTACTGGAACTCGTGTGTATGGGACAAAGGGCTCCTGGTGGGAGAGGAAGTAAATGGTTTTGTTTTACATACACGTGAGAAGGTCTTGTAGATAAACCTACAGACGGCTGGCCCCAAGGATCTTGGGTATCGACAACATGGCTAGATCCTGCAATTGTCATCTCGAAGCTCGGTAGAAAGAATCGTGCGATGGTGTTTGACAATAAACGAAATTGTCTGTGAGTTCCGGAGCTGGTAGTAGTTAGTATACAGAACTTGGAAGCTTTCATTAGCGCTTCACGAAGCGCCAGCCGCACTGTGCAGAGAGTCCTTTGCGTAACCTACCTGTTTCTCTCTCCCGGCATAAATGACTTCCCAAGAGACCGCTACGAGCGAACCCAATATTCTCGCATCATACAAGAACTTTTCATTTTCTACCGACGAAGGATATCAAGTGCGTCTCAGATCCAAATCGTCTCGTTCCCCCAAGACCAAAACTCAAAGTCCCTTCGGAAAGCAAGGTTTGAAGGGTATTATTGCAAACGGTACACTCGTTGGCAAATCTGACGAAGAGCAGGCTCACCTGCTGAGACTATCGAGGGTGTTTTATTTCAACCGGCAAGTTTGGAATCATCATCGGACTGTCCAACTGTAGTCACACTGACCAAGGACAAACTCGTTCTTCAGGCTGACTGGCCTGTCGATCTCTGCAGAAGATGCTCTGCGAGTCGAACAGGATATCATCACTGGAGTTGAACCTGCAACCGATTCTTTACAAGTCCACCCGATTGCCCAGGAAGAGAAAGCTTCCCGGATTCTTACATTTAC
>QGOD01000162.1:2184-17109 GCA_003313065.1 Sarcodon sp. MG97
CAATGATAAGGTACCTGAATCTGATATTGCAACGCCCACACCACAGCTGCCTTCCCCAGCTGTTGCACCACCTTCCCCTGTTTTACCATCTTCTCCTGTTGCACCAATTTCCCTGTGGAGTGGGATGAAGATAAAGTCTATATCTTTGAAAGCTACACAGGATATTAACTTGGCAAATAGAGTGCCAATGGTGAAGCCTCAGTACAGGAAACCTGCTGTACAGGCTGCTACTAGCAAACCAACCACCCCTTCCAGTACTCAATCAGCCTCATCGACACAGCCAACTGACATCAATATGGTGGACAACACTCTGGCAAGAAATAATGATCTCTTGAATATTTTTAGTAAACTTGGTAAGTAATACATATACTGAGGTGAGAACATGAAATAGACTGATCGCTCTATGATTGACAGACGATATGGACAATCTCTCATCATCGGAATCAGATGCAGGTGGATCGACAAGTACAAACAAGCGTCAACCCGATGACTCACCATTACGAGAGAGTACAGAGACCGCTCGGCCAGCAAAAAAATGCAAGTCAGAAACTATCGGCAGATATAAAAGTGCATACAAAGGCAAGGGGAAGCAAAAAGCAGTGTTAGAGGAGTTTGAATAGTGCATTGCCGGTTTACATCTGTCATAACTGAACGTGATTTTTTTTCAGCTATACGTATATTTTATATATAGAGTACACAGCATTGTATAATAATTGCGTTATTTATTGGACAAGATAGACAATGTTGTGTAAATTAAAGCAAGTAGTAATAAGCGATGAGGACAAGTTTGAGAAACACATTGTAAATATGAAATAGAAGTGAAGTTGATATGGAAGCAGCGGCAAGGTGGTGCAGTGTAGAGGAGATAAAGAGGGAGGGGTATAAAAAAAATATAGAACGTTAACAGCGACAATACTTGGACAGACGACATCAATATGCAAGCAAGACAAGCACCGATTGAGCATGAGGAGGAGCCGGAGATGCTGGGAGATGTGTATTATGAAGTATCGAGACTTCCGAATGTGATCGTGAGTGACAATCATCCTTCACAGGTGGACGTACTATATGGGATTCTTCGGGGAATATTTGTGCGAGCAGAGGACAGCTGGAACAAATTCTACGAGGAGATTGTTCATGATCTGACTCTGGCAAAGCTCGAAAAGCACTGGCAATACAAGCAGAAGGAAGAGTCGATGCGGCTACTTCTGCAAAGAAACCGAATTGTGATTTGAGAGGAGGACAAGGTATCACCACATGATGAGCAACTTTACTGGGGAGTACACAAACACTTTCTAGATTTTTTGACAGTGGTTCCTACAAAAGTGGGACTAGATGCGATCATACCTAATGAAATAGTCAACCACAACTATGAGTTCAAGTTGGAGTTGAAGAAGTGGAGCATAAGGTGGCAGGCGAGTCGAGCAAAACTCGGGTTTCCACCAAAGGGATGGATGATGTATGTTGGGACAGCCTCAGGACAGCAAGTGTGGCTTGCAATGGCACCTGTGATGTTCTTTGGAGAGGCCTGCCCAGAACAGGATTATGATGGTGATGATGAGAACAATACAGGGGTGATGCCAACGAAGCGATATCGACGATATGTGATGATGCTCACATACATGCTTTCAAGAATTGGGTATGCAAACATCTATTCACTGACGGACTATCCAGTGGATATTGATGAAGATGGATGGGAAAACAACACAAACATACTGTAAGTAAATGGATTTTTTCAAGCATTATTTCACAAATTACATAAGGGCGTGTGCCATAATGTGAATAAATCTTGAAATTGTTCACACAAGGGTGTGCGCCAGTATGTAAACAATTTCAAGGTTTATTCACATACCAGTACATGCCCTTGTGTGAATGATTTCAAGATCTGTTCACATACCGGTGTATGCCCATGTGTGAATGATTTCAAAATCTATTCACATAACGGCGCGCACCCTTGTGTGAATAGATATTATCTTCACATATCAGCGCACACCCTTATATATCATTCTCTATGGCTTTGGCACATATGAATCCAATACTAAGTATAGAGTTGCATTTTCTAGTGATACGAACATCCACACGCTCAGCCTTGAGCAAGTCAAACGTCTCCATCATGAACTTCAGCTCTCATATGAAGACTGGTCCCAAGGTGATCCTGAGTGGTTCAAAGATGAAATATAAGACCCTTTTATACTACTCTGCAATATTCTAGATTATTCTATAGCTGACTGAGACTATAATGTTATATAGAAAAGTTCTGACTAAGAATGACTAATTACTACTAAATAAGTGGCCCATTATCCTAAGCTTTATTATCTTATCTTTAGATCATATAACAGCCATGTATTTATTACTGATCAGAAATATCAACTTATTACTAAAAAAGTAGCCTATTATCCTAAGCTTTATTATCTTATTTTTAGATTATATAATAGCCATATATTTGCCACTAATTAGAAATATCAACTTAGATCTAAATCAATGGTATTTGAGAAAATCCTAATAATATATAGCCTCTGTGACTCTTTTGATCTTAATTTCTAACTAAATAGACCTGATAGAGGCATGTAACTTGACTAAAAATAAATGTAAGTAGTTTAAAATGATTAGTTAGTGGTGAAATAAATATTATAGCCTAAATTTATTCAAGAGAATATGTCAGCCAGCTCAAACAAAAGGAGCAAGAAATGCTTACAAAAATAGACTATATACCATCTCAAGGTGAGTCACAAATTACTTATAGCTACCTTACTATCTAGATAAATAGCCATTCTAGACTCGAACAAGGTCAACCTTAAGATATTTAGAGTAAGGAGTAATCTTTGGGGGCTCAAACCCCTATTGGCAACTTGTAACCAAGAAAAATAATTACTAATCCTATAGTTCAACTATGGAATTAGCAACTTGATAGGGAACCCCTTTGAAAGCAGGTATACAAAGTAGTTAGTTGAAGGTATTAAATACATCGATATTTAGTACAAAGTAGCAGATGAGGGTATATAACTGATACTGTAATTTTGGCAACTATTCATATAAGGGTTTATACTGAAATGTGAACAGTTGCCAAAATTACAAAATTATTCATACAAGAGTATATACCCAAATGTGAATTTATTTCAATATCTTCTCTTCCTCATATTTCTCAAGATACTAGTTTATGCCCAATTAAATCACCTTTATTTTCTTTTTTCTTATTCTTTTACTTATTTTCAATATAATCTATTTTAAATATTTCCAAAAATATGTCAACTATATTCTTATCTTACTCTGATCTTCTACTAAATATCTATATAAATACTTTGAATTTTTTTGGAATTCTGGAATTATTCACATTTGAATACATACTCTTTTATGAACATTTTATAATTTTGGCAACTATTCATACAAGGGCATATTGCCCAAATATGAATACTTTGGAATTTTTTAAAGTGAGAGAATCAGAGAAAGAGTAGGAGAAGAGAAAAGATTGGCTATCTCAGTGACTAGTAGAGTATCACTCTATAGATTATTAGAATTACTATTTATTTTCTTTTTCTTTTTTTTTTTCTTTTCTTTCAAGTTATTATCTTATCTTATCTTGCCAAGATGCTGAAAAGCTAACTTGCCAGTCTATCATATGATATTGATCATTCTATTAAATTCTATCAGGTTCTATAATCTTAGTCAGATTATCACAAGATCATTACTGTAACAGTTACAAGTCACATTTCTCAGTAGTATATAAACTCTGTGTATTTTTTCTTAACTTTGATTTGGTTTTTTCTGGTCTTATAATACTTACCTTTATACTGAGTTCTCTAGTTTCACTGGAAGTTAGTTTAGGTATCTTATTATATTTATTAATAGAGACAGTGAAGAGACATTCTCTATAGTATTTAAAAATAATAGTATTATTGACAATAGTGATATAAAGATAATGATATTTGAAGAGGAATAACATTGAATAAGATTATTGCATAAGTCAATAATATGTAGAATCTCTATAAATTCTACAGCTTAAGGATTTTATTCTTAACAACTAGTTGAAAGAGTATAGAACTAATTCCTGCTGAATAGATAATCTCTTTATTTGCCAATTAAATAGAAACTTTATGCAGTTTATAATTGTACATCTAATAATAGTGTAGTATTATATAGGATGATGCTCCTAAATCTGCATTTCAAGAAGTATAGAAACTTCTAGATAGAAAGGCAGAATGAAGAGAATATTTATATTCTCTCTCTTCTCTCCTTATATCTACTCTCTCTTTCACTATACACCCAGACTCAGTGTATTCATAGGACAGTAAGTTATCCTAATAATAGTAGCATGGTTGTAGTCTTGTGGAGTGATTTTTGAAAGATATGGTGAGGATTTTAGTATAACTTGAAAGAGAATATTCAGACAAGTCCATACATCTAACAATCAAGTGAATTGGTCAAGAATTGAGTAAGATAGAAGGCATTCTTTGCTAAATAGAGAGGTAAAAATTTTGGAGAAAATTGGATGTGAGATCCATAGAGTGTTAGATACTAATTGAAAGAGGAGATAAATACAATCCTATATATTCAAGAATAAAATTGGTTAAGAATTGGGCCAGATATAGATAGGTCTTTATGAGAGAAATTTTTTACTAGCTTAAAAAAAAAGATAGAGAAGGGTTGTATGAGTGAGCTAGAAGGTGGAACATCTTCATTAGGATTTTATCAGATACTATCAACTCAGGTTTAAGATACTATTTTGGATTGATCATCATATAATCAATAGATGAGATAATAAAGCTTAGTCATTGGACTATTTTTGGGCTACTTACTTAGTAGTATTTAGTCATCATTAGTCAGAACTCTCTTACATAACATCATAGTCTCAGTCAGCCATAGACTAGTCTAGAACATATTCAAGTAGTATATAAGAGTCTTGGATCTAGATAGTTATCTTCTTAATTCAGATTTGGTTTTCCTCTTCTATCTAAAATTGCCCAATAATACTATTCTTGCATTATATTTCTAGTGACTAGAGATATACTGTTTAATAGTTGTTAACTAATTCAAGACTTTTTCTAACAATCTTGACCACAGAGAGCTTGAATGAAATTACCTTCAGTACAATTAAAGGCAGTTAAAGAGGAGAGTAAATAGTAAAAATAAAGGAAAAATTGCTTGGAGACTCTACAATAAGCCCAGACTCATAACCTGTCAAATGATGTACTCAGGACCAAGAGAAAGACTCAATTGGTCTAGATATGAGAGTAAGAAACTGTATATTAAGTATATAATATTGTACACATACCTAGAGATGAGAGTAAGAAACTAAAGAAGAAGGACTCTCATCTCTACTTTAGATGTGATATGTCATATCACACAAACTGAAATAAGACAAGACAAAATATTATACCAAGTGTAGAGATAGAGAATTATACTTAATAAAGTACTAGTTTATATTATATTCTATAGTTTGAATATTAATCCAAGATATCCCCTTGCTCTCTTGTCCCCTTAAATTTATTATCACATCGGGACGAAGAGAGTTGAATCCTGGTCTAAATTTTGGTTTAAACAGCAATGCGAGATTATAAATTTAGAATGAAATATAAACCACACTTTAATTCTTAACTAAACTAGTGTGAAAATGTTGGACCATATTCAAAATTTGGCATTCACACTTGAACAAATGCAATATGCTGGTCCAGGTGCAGGATACTCTGTTGCCCAGGTTTAAATGTGAAGGAAAAACTTTGAATATGAATCAATATTTCCACACTGGTTTATATTTTGTTCTAAATTTGAAAGCCAGCCTTGCTGCTTAGACCAAAGTTTAAACCCAGGTTTAACTCTCTTCCCCCCGATGTGTATACAATAACTTGAGGAGATTTGTATCAAGGTTATGATGACTAAATAGAGTGAAAAAGTAGATCTAATATACACTTTAATAATAAAAATAAAGAAACTAAAGAGAATGCAAATCTCAGTGTTTTTATAAATCACTGAGGGAGAAAGAAAGGAGCAAAAACTAACATATCGTACCTTTATCTGAGGCAGATACAAATTATAATGACATAATCGATTGCTCGAGACTTGTTGAGATAAATTGTTACCTTTTTTGGAGAAAAGTTGCGATCGTGAGAATAATCGGTAATAGCCGAATATGTGCGTCGAAAAGTAAATGAAAATGAAAAACAAATGAAAAGAAAATAATCCAATCGGTGAGAAATTAATATTTGACCTTTTATTTTATCCTGACAATTTGGCTGATAAAGGCCACTTAGTTACCCGGAAATCTGCGAAGATTCCAGACACCGGTCGGACCCCAAAGCTGCACAGGTACTTTGGCAGGTCAACTTTCGGGACAATCTCGGCGGTTTCATTCAATTCATTTGGTCCCAAGGTTTCGATGGTCCGGGCCGTTCGTTGGTCGATCCACTCCATAGTCAAACGTCCTCATGCATTGAGTTTGACGAGCTCTTTCTCCCTCTCCTCTTGCCACCATGGCTTACCTGAAAGTGTCTGGCACGAAAATTGTTGATGTCGACGGAAATGAGGTCATTCTTCGGGGTGCTGGTTTGGGCGGTTGGATGAAGTATGTTGGTCTGGTCCGTTGCCGAACATGCTTGCGCTGATTTCTGGGAAGCATGGAGAATTTTATTACAGGTGTGATTTACTTCTGGTCATGGTACTTTCGGAGACTAATATGAACCGAATTCGAAGGTTACCCTGGATGTGAGTTTCAGATCCGAGATGCATTGGCATCCGTAATTGGACAAGAAAAGTCTGAATTTTTCTTTGACAAAGTGCGTACAGAGAGTTATGATTGCATTTATCCAAAACTAAGCCATATCCATCATTGAGTTTCTTGAATATTTCTTTGCGGATAAGGACGCTTCCTTTTTCAAAAGTCTTGGTCTGAACTGTCTCCGCCTTCCGTTCAATTATCGCCACTTTGAAGGTAACGATTGGTCCGGATCCCCAATTTTCGCTGATTATTTCTTCTTTGAGTGACAGATGACATGAGCCCTCGAGCCTTGAAATCTTCCGGATTCAAACACCTGGACCGGGTGGTCGACTTGTGTGCAAAGCACGGAATATACACCGTTCTCGATCTCCACACGTCTGTAATTAATGACCTCGGGTGCTGTACACTCCCTTACTTGTATGTGTAGTGCTCCTGGTGGTCAAAATGGTGATTGGCATTGCGACTCTGGAACTCACATGGCAAACTTTTGGAAACACAAAGATTTTCAAGACCGTGTCGTTTGGCTTTGGGAACAGTTGGCAGCGCACTACAAGGGAAACACTTGGATTGCAGGATATAACCCGCTCAATGAACCTACCGATGAAAAACAAACACGTGTTGTCGCCTTTTATAATCGCATTTACAAGGCAATCCATGCAATCGATCCTGAACACATCTTGTTCTTCGATGGTAACACTTATGCCTCCGATTTTTCGCACTTTGGAGATATCGTCCTAACTTGGGAGAACACTGCGTTCTCTATACACGATTATTCTGTATTCGGGTTCCCCGCTTCTCCTGAAAGGTACACTTCTAGCGAGGCGCAGCTGAGGCATCTTCGGCGGAGCTATGAGAAGAAGAGGGAATGGCTAGACGAAAGAGGGCTATGCGTGTGGAATGGCGAATGGGGTCCTGTATACGCGAGAAGAGAGTATGACGGCGATAAAACCGATCAGATCAACGAGGAACGGCTCTTGGTCTTGAGGGATCAGCTCGATATATATGATAAGGTGAGTTGGAGTAGAAACATTCTGACATCAATCACCACCTCACTTGAGGATTTGCTTATCCGCGTTTCATGCTAGGATCGATTGAGTTGGTCTATCTGGCTGTACAAGGATATCGGCTTCCAAGGGATGGTATATGTATCGCGAGAAACCCCATATATGAAGCTGTTCAAGAATTTTCTTGCACGCAAACACAGATTGGCAGTAGACGCATGGGGGGCGGATGATTCCTACATCAAACATTCGTATCAGCCTCTTATCGACTGCATCAAAGAGGAAATCCCTGCAAAGTATCAGAACTTGTACCCATGGCCAGTTTGGAAGTTGGAAAGTCGGATAGGCAGATTGAGTAGAAACTTGCTGGTTGCCGAGTTTTTGGTGCAAGAGTGGGCCGATAATTTCCAGGGAAAAGATGACGAGAATGTATTGGATGAGATTGCGAAGAGTTTTGCGTTTGAGAACTGTCTGCATCGGGACGGGCTGAACAAGATTTTGGCGGAGAACTCAGTCGGAAGTACGGTCGGCTGAAGGACTACAATGGTTCGAAGAGTGCCGTCCAAAGTATGGCATATATGAACGTTCATGAACAGACCTATAATAAAATGGATGCTTGTTGTTGAACTTCAGGCTGCCGCTTGATTTTGAAGCAACTTTACTGAACATCCGGCTCGGTTGCACGACAAAAGCCTGAGCCTGAGAGTCACTTGCCAAGGCTAGGGATATACCGGTCGACCTTCGCAATATGTACCGGCATCATCTTCCACTCCAACCTGTACGGCTTTGCTATGCGAAGCTTAAAAGCACGTCGATATGAGTAAAGGATAATTCGGCATGAGACGGCGAGTTTACACGCCAGCAAAAGAGGGACTTCTTATTTCGTCTCCAAAACACCCGGAGCATCTTTATATATTGTGTGAGTAGTCGTACTCAAATGACGAAGATATTTCAGGTCCAAGATTAGTTGTCCTCTTACTAACACTTTCAGAACTTTTGCCAGGCAAACCTCACTTTCTTGCCATATTCACCACCTCGCCCTCCCACTAACATGAGTCCTGACCAGAACCCTCAACTATTTGATCAATCCCTCAGTGTAGAATCAATCGTATACTATCGTAAAGGGGTTTTCATCTTATACATATTGGTGATGTTCTGCAGAACCGTTATCAAATCGTCAAAAAGATGGTTCATATGGCACCGTCTGGCTCGCTGAAGATCTTGACTCGCATTCAAAGTTCTTGCTGCCGAAACCTCCAAGAGGGTTTCCGAAGTTGCCATCCTTCGCTATCTCAAGCAACGCCAGCTGAACGATGGAGGCTTAAATTGTCAGGAGTCCGTGATGGAGTTTTTGGATGACTTCAAGATCGAAGGACCAAATGGCACTCATCAATGCATCGTTACCGAGGTGTTGATGAAATTTACGACGATGAACGATATCCGATAGATATAGGCCCTGTTCGACAACCGTGCGTAGCCCTACGCAGGGCAACGTAGAAACAGCTACGTTAGATCTGCCGAGATCGCCGTCAGCGGAGTTCCAATAATGTTGCCACAACTGATCAGTTACTTGCCACTGTACCGGGAAAGATCTGAAGCATGGACTTGGACGATTCAGACAGCTTCAACAAGGTGTATGGTCTGATTGTTGGAAGAAGATGCCAGATCTACCTGGATACTCTTGCTCTAGTCTCTTACTGCACCAACTACGTTTCCTTTCTCATGGCAGGCCAGTTGCAATCACAGCTCGAATCACAGCCATCATCTTTGGACAGCTCAAATTTGAAGGCGCATTGGAATGAGGCTGAGACAGCTGCCCTAGTCCAGTACCTTCTTGATCACAAGTCAGAGATGGGAGAGGGGTCGTTCAAGCTATCTACATTTGCGGCTGCATCTGTTGCAATTGCGGAGCATCTGACTTCTGGCCCAAGCAAGACAGGAAAAATGTATATGACAAAGTGGCAAACTGTAAGTTCTGAGTACTTTTCTTTGATATGTTGCTAATACTATAATTATTTACAGCTCAAAGGAATATACTCATCGATCCAGAAAGCACGAGCTACATCAGGCTTTCATTGGGATAATCAAAATGGGTTGAACATTATAACGCCAGGAGAGATTGAGGTCTGGAATCGCTATACCAATATTAGTGTAAGTTATATCATATCCTTAAATTCCGTATGTCCTAGTTATTGCTGATATTAATGTATTATCTGCTTTCGTAGACTAATCGAGCAATAAAGCCATTTCATAATGTGGGCTGGACATACTTGCCCATGTTCGATTCGATTCTTGGCCAAAATTCTGGTGCAAAAGGAAACAACGCATTCTGCCAAACAACAGCTTCACATGTTAACGACAATGGTAAGGATGGAGGTGATGATGATGAGGACAATGCTGATGGGATCGATGATATTTGGGCAGCCAACAAAAGTAAGAATTCCACCAATCCTACCGCTAATCTAATAATAAATCCTATAGATGATTCTATGAATGTTGACTGTGCAAGTACTACATCATCAAGCAAATGAAAACATACCAATTCGCTCCCTGATACCTCTGTAATCACCAACTTATCAAATAACTTCTATCACCCCTCCTCAAATCCTAGCACCTTACCAATCCCTCCCTCGAGCTCTATACTTATGGCATCTAGCCCTGGTCCTACAGAGCCACCAAAAAAGAAATAATCTACTGGCAAGGGCCCGGGATCCACGAGATCAGTGATGATCAGGAGTCTGACCGAAGACCCATCCAAATCGATAACCTCTGGATCTATTAGCAAAATGAGCACAGCTGTTGCTGTCAATGCATTTCAAGGATCAGTTAGCCGTTTGTTAGGATTTTGACCTTTACCCATCCTTCGGTTCAGAATTGACATATCCAGACACTCATCGCGTGGACCTCACATGGATCTCACATGTCACTCATGAAAAGGGTACAAAACTTCATCTCGTCATATGTCCATCGATATCAATCGCCATCTTTCGTAATCATGGGAACCTTACGTTATGGATGATTTCTCCATTAGGAAATATTTCTAGAATTCTTCCGATTTTCCTTCCTTTTGTATTACAAGTTTTCTAACCCTGTTTCAGAACCTCCCTTCCACCTCATTATCACTCTTTTCTTACCCTGTTTGATATCCTCACCCTTACCTCTCCTTTACCTCGATGCTACCCTCTTTTCTTAGGGTTTAGGGTTTCTCAAACTGTATATAAATCGCTGTATTCTCTCTAGTAGTTCTCCAACTTGAATTTGGTTTTCCTCTCACCTCTACACTTGCCCTCCTACAAGTTCATCCTAAGTCATTGGATAACTTTGGAGACCAATATTGAGACGTCCCTAACACCGTTTGACTGACGTTGTTCAGGAAACAGTAGGAAAGGCTATTCCTGTCCAGGTAACTGGTATACCTGGCACTCATCAAGATAAGGTGGTGGTACTCTTACAGAAGCATGACAACTACCTTACCGTTCAAGAGAAGACCGAGTTGCTCAACTATTTCATTGCAAACGGCGCCACTGCAAATGCTTATGCAATGATTCAACAAGATGAACTTCGTGAAAACTGGGTGCATGGGATATTGAAGGATATTTGAGTGGTTGTTGGTCAGGTTTTTGATGTTTTTTTCTTACTCGAAGATGATGTACGCAAAAATGTAAAATTTTTACATATTGTTTATAGATCTATCACACCATGATTTGTTATCATTTTTCAAATAGAGAAGCTTTCTTTTGCAACATGTCTTCATATGTCAAGTATCATCATTATATAAGAAGTCAAGCTTAACGTCATCGTCATTATCATCAACCCCATGATTTGCTGTATCGCCAATACTAATGCCCCTTTCTTGGCATATAATAATGTAGTTATCCCACATTCTCTGTACAATTTGGTCTCGCCATGCATTTGCATTTACTAGCTGTGACCCCACTGTGTTCAACTCCTGAAAATTCTCATCAATGTTATCATCAAGCATAATGCTAGGATCTCCAATAAACTCAGCATTGAGTTTTCCTTCTTGAGAATCATGTATGTGGATGAAATTGTGTAGACAAGATAGGGCAAATGGGATACGTGCTTGAACCTGCATATTGTAACCTGGGGCAGACTGTAGGATCCAGAATCGTTGTTTTAAAATACCAAAGATGCGTTCGATAACATTTCTGGCTGAAGCATGATGTAGATTAAATAATTCTTCTTTATTTACCAGCCTAGTAATTTATATCAGTAGAATAAGTTGAAATATTGTAGTAAATACTCACCTAACACCAGCACGCCCCCATTCTGCAAGATGATAACATACACCATGATATGGAATAAGAAGTTCCTTGCACATAGGATATCTGGCATCAGCCAGATAGTATTTTCCATCAGGAATAATGAGATCTTTCGATAAAGCATCTCCAAAAACTCTTGCATCACTTGCTGACCCCTCCCATCCAGTAAGTGCATAAACGAATTGAAGACCGAAGGAGCATGCAAAGAGACAATTTTGAGAGATAAAACCTTTACGGTTTCGGCTTGATGCTCTCTCGCATGCTGGAACTGAACTGTGGATATGACTGCCATCTAATGCACCAAGTGCGTCTTTAAAGAAGGGCCAAAATTTTGGATTACTTCGGATCTCTTCTGGGACTGGGGTAGCTGCAGTGGGTAGGCGCACATATTTTGAGTAAAATGGAGGAGAACATAAAATGAAGAGGATTCGGCGAAAATAACTAAAGAACCACTAATGTTATTTTTTTTGTATTTATTTGAACAGTGGCACATACTGTGAAATAGTTCCATTTGATCGTTGGAAGCGTTCACCTACATGCCGAATTGCTAATCCAGTTACACAAGTGTATAGAAAGATAGCTAATTGTTCTTCAAGAGATATGTGTCTTGAATCGTTATATCCCATCTCTCGAAGATCTGATATCAGTGCGATGAATACGTGGTGGTGAACTCCAAGTTCACACCGAATACACTCAGGATGGCCAGAGAGAAGCTCAAGCACCCACCCTTCACCAGTGAGAATTGAGGTATGATATGGCGTCCTTGGATTACTGAGGGATTGCAAAACTGATGCCGATGTGGCCAAAATTGTCTTCAGCAATATTAGTGTGTAATGTTGAAGATAGATGCGAGCTCTTGCTGCATGTTCGATCCACTGGTGTTGAAGCCTTTCAAGAACTAGGGCCTGAGTGATGTGATCCATTAAAAAAATGGATCGGTAATGTAGGTACAGACAGGGTGATCTAAGCAGATTGATCATTATCTACTACGTGATACTTGAATAGGTATTCTCATCGAATCTGCCGTTATTGGAACTCCACTGACGGCGATCTCGGCAGATCTAACATAGCTGTTTCTACGTTGCCCTGCGTAGGGCTACGCACGGTTGTCGAACAGGGCCTAAGGCATAAAATTTAACCAGTAGTATGCAGCTAGGGTTCATGATAGGATATGGTCCTAAAAAGCAGTATTGTGGAAATCAGTCTGCATAATGGTCGACAACTTCACCTTCTGGAAGCAAGGAGAACCTTGGCATTTTCTAGTTTATGTACCTGCTATTCAATTAGAGACAGTGTTAAGATGGAGAACATTTGGCACCATATGCCTATTACACTTACTAACACTGGGAGTTGGCCCTAATCCTGTATCTCCATTCCTGTTCTATCTTCTGCTTGCATTGGTGCAGAAGGGAGATAAAGATGTAATTGACATTCAAGATATGGACCTCGGCCTTCAGTTCATACATGAGCTTGATGAAGGATCTGCTAACATCATCAAGGATTGGATGGCTCTTAGACACACAGATAACATATGTTTAGGTGACCTTGCTCCAGAGGTCTTCACAGCTATATCCAATTTCTTACAAAGGTTGGAATTCCAGGTTAGACATACTCTATTTACAAAGCTGGCAAATGAACTGACCTTTGGAAATCCATATTTATCAGGTCGCCAACATTCAACCTACAAATGAAGGTCGCTCTTTGGAAATGCACACAAACTTAATGGGATACCTACTGTCCAGCCACTTCTTTTAATGTCTCACTATTTGGACCTCTCCACAGTTGCAAGCTCTTGTTGAAGGTTTCAAAATACCCCTTGATTCTACTGGTATCATGATTTCTGAGGTAAATGGATAGTTTCATCTGTGTTCTGTGCATTCTATCTAATACACTGTTGTGCACATCCTAGCTGTTGAAAACTTGTAAACTTAGCCCGCTTGATATTACATTGACCGTATACAACAGACGCATCGTGAACATAACGGACCTCATCAAGCAAAACCGCATGATATTCCAACCAACCAGCCCTGGACATGTAAACGAGAATGATAAAAACTTAGCCAAAGGCTTTGGACAGTGTGTGGTTGCATATCTCAAGGGCTTGGGGCATCCTCCGGAATGGCTGCGGGATGGCATAGTCAGTACCGATGACGACAAACAAGCAAGATCAAACGCACTCTTTCGTGCAAACTTGGCCCTCAAAGCATTCACTGAAAGCGAACTTATGCCTACAGATCCAGAGTGGAATATTATGGTAAGCTATCCCCCACTGTGAATCTCAAACTATGTTTACTCACGGTATCTTGCATATCCTCTATATCAGTTCCTGATACTCAAGTGAGCTACAAGTTGCAGATCAAAGTCCAGCCCAATTGTCCAAGGTGTATCCCATGAAGATACAGACATGCAATATGATATGCAACATTCGCTACACATTGGAATTGCATCGAATGGTTGTTGCGAGATTGGCTGGCAAAATAAAGCAATGTGACCATAGGAGTTATGAATTCGACCTGTGGTTACATAGTCAGCTGTACAGTCCCGATTACAATCAATTGTAGAAACTTACATAGGTATCTCAGTCATCTTCATTGACACCTATCCTTCTATATTTTTATTCAACTAATGGAGAAGGGTTTATGCATGCTAAGTCTAAGATACTTACATCCAACTGGCAAGGCTGTTCACCACAAGACTAATTTACTATAAAAGTATTAGTAAATTTCTATTTGTATGACAGACAATACAGTAGGAAGAGCGCAACCTAGGGTACTTTAATATACAATACTGCCCAACCATTCTACAGGTTCTGAAATAGTGTTAAGAACTGAATCTCTAATACAGAAGGAACTCTGAAGGAATTTCTATACGAGTGGAACTTGGCTTCAGCTTATAAGAAGCTGCGCCCTTCACCACGTCTCGTTGTTCCAATTTC
>QGOD01001276.1:0-23946 GCA_003313065.1 Sarcodon sp. MG97
ATGTTGGATGGTCATGAAGTGGTTCCAAATGTGGAGGCTGGACGTGTGGAGACCGCGGAGGAGCGACGGATTGCTCTTAGCGTGTCCTGCTTGGTTTTGGATCAGGTACGAGTCATAGAGTATATGGGCGGAGGATGACCAGAGAGAGTGTGAGTGGTCCTATTGATCGAGTGCAACCCAATCAACAATGGCTAGAATAAGACGCGAGAAGTGTGAGTTCGAATATACTGTTAAAGACTGAATCTCTAGTACGGAAGGAACTCCGAAGGAATTCCTATACGAGCGGAACTTGGCTTCAGCTTATAAGAAGCTGCGCCCTTCACCACGTCTCGTTGTTCCGATTTCAAGACACCACTTAAGACAGTATGGAACTCCGAGGAGTTGTCACACTTTAGAGGAACGAGAGAAGAGCAGAGACGAGTCTAAGTCGATATTCGAACTAAGGAATACAAATGGATGTAACTACAGTTTATATATTCGGAATCCGGCTATCTACTAGAGCAGAATACTAACATGGAACAAAGGAGTGACTATGGAATGCTGTGTGAAGCTATACTGATAGGGGTCATAGGAGTTCTGGTGATAGAGGCTATGCGGAGATAACTAACTACCGAAACTACTCTACATTAGTACAATAGTAAACTCAGAGACAGAAGAGGAAAACAGAAACGAAGTAGAAACGGAAGTCCGAACGGGATCCTGAGGAGTTGGATCGGGATATGACACCATTTGATCGTAGAAGACAGTAATAATTGTAGGATGTAGAGGTGTCCAAAAAGAGGTACTTGAGTAATAATATGATGGTCTATGTAACGCGATTGTGACCGGGTTGTACTGTCATCTGTGGCCATGCAGTGATGTTTCTGTTAGGCATTTCTTCTGTAGCCTGGAAGGGATGACGTTTGAGCTCGATGTCTGGAGTGATGGTAATGCTTTCCAGATAAGACATGTTTTGAGATAGAGAGGGGAAGAGAATAGGAAGAATGAGAGTGGTGAGAGTTAGAATAATATTATGCTGTCCCTTGTACAATGGCAGAATAGTGATCAAGCATGGAGAATGAAGGAGCACTGAGTAGTAATCAAGAGGGGTAATGACTTAGAATTCTAACTCTGGCTAATACAGGAGTATCTAGTCAAGTTAAATAAGGAGAGGAATGCCCTATGCCCTGATTACGTAAGTGGACTATCTATGATCCTATGCCAGCTGAGGTATAACTATGTACTGAGATAAGATAAGATAAGTACTTGAGAGATAAAGAAAATAAAATGAAAGTCCATATTACAATAACAAAAACCAAGAAAAAGTTTTATAAGAAGAAGAAAAATACAAAAACACAAAAACACATAGTAGCTAGACAATTATTTTTTTGCCTCTTTCTCCATTTTCTACAAAGTCTTATAGTATACTTCTAAGATCTTCATTTTAGCTGCGACTTTGTCCTTTTCTGTGCTAATTTCTTCTAACTCTATTTCATATGATATCTCCCTCTCTGATTTCTTCCCCTTCCCTTTTTCTCTTGTAATGACTGAATGAGCCTCTGCGGGACTTGGACCTGCATCTTCTTCTTCTACATCTTCTGTGACTAGAGCAATTTATTAGTGATTTTGTTTAATTTCTACAAACTGACACTTGCCTTCTATCTTTGTTTTAGTAGTTCTTGGCCTTTTGATTTCCGGTTTCATAGTGCCTTCTAGTGTTTTTCCACTAAAATAGCACCCTTGCCAATCAGTCTTGCATTTTTTGCACTTTTTGTTCTTTCCCTTGATGATGCAGATGACTTGTGATTTGAAGCCAGTGCAGCAATCGGACTATGATAGCAATTTAGTATTTATCTAGAAGTTTTAGCAGAGTTTCGTGACTTACCTTGATTTCAGACTCCCCGTACTTCCTCTTTACGACTTGCGATAGACCAGCTTGAAGGGGACTTAGCTCTCTCATCTCTACATTGCTCTGTGAAGTTCCCCTAGCCACTTTGCTCTCATCGTCACCATTACCCAAGTCTAGGATTAAAACCTCTTGCTTGATCACAGTCACCCCTTCCAAAGTAGCAACCTGCTTGCGAAATTCCATTGCTGAAATCTTCTTTACTCGCAGACTCACTAGAAGCTCTTTTCTTCACTCTTCTATCACCTTCTTCTATGCTTTTTCTACTGCTTCCTGCTGTGCTAACACCTCTTTTGCTCTTGCCATCTGGCCTTCAAGTAGCTCCCTGTACCTTTTTGCAAATTCTCCTATCAGGAAAGGTTGACTCTAGCTTAGCTAAGACTCCTCTTCAAAACCTGAAAAGGCCTCTCGAGCTTCAGCCAGCCAAGAGTTGATGTCTGGGTCCCTCGAAGTGTCTACCTCGAGTGCATTGGTAGTATCAATATGGCCATTCTGCGAAAATCATACTTATTAGCTCAGAAATGATGAATTCGGTGCTTACTATCAAATTGCAAAATAGTCTTCCCCAAACCTTGAAGTCTGCTTTTTTAGCTATCTCCATCTCAGGCAGAGATAGCATGTGTGATGCGATTTCCTTTTTCGAGGCCTTGAGCATATCGATCAGGCAGTGGATAGTTGAGGAGCAGACGAGATTGATGACATTTTGAAATGAAGCTAAGATGGTAAAAGGTGAAGCGAAGTGGTTGGAGAAAGCGAGTTTGTAATTAATGAAAATTTCCTGGCTTATCACTCCTTTTATGGCAACTTCGAGACTCTCACACCCTTTTTGTGACTGAGAACAGTCACAGTCCCAGTGAGGAGGAGAATGATATGCCCCTATTACCTCTACTCTCCGAAACGCACTAAACTATTACTATTCGTCCCACAATAGCTCTTGAAAGTATGCAATAATATACGTGAACAAATCCTTCCATTGCAATATTTTTGCTTCGTTGCTATTCATCATTGTCACTCAATTGCACCAATTCTCCAACTAGTTGTGTCTATTTGTTATTTTGTTTCACTATCTCTCTTTTGTTCACGATCTCTTTTTGTTTTTAAAAGACAATAAACTTCTGTTTCCTTTTTAGTCAAGTTAGCAAAACTCCATTCCCACAATCACTACACTTTCCTATTTTGGTCTCTCATTATTGTTTTGCAATTTTAGCGATTATTTCTGATGTTTTGATTCCATCTAAAACTGATTTATTAGCTTGTTTATTAGCGATATTCTCACTTTGCTACTTTAGTTTTAGTTTGAAAATTGCATATAAAAGCCTGTACAAACTTAGAAATAAACAGCTCATTATCCTGCTCTCTAAAAGTTGCAATTTCTTTTGAGTTTATTTGAGTCAAGTAGTGATATTCAATTTTATCGCATGTTCTCATTATCATCTTCACTCTCGCTTTATTCTATTCTCGTGCTTCATTCTATATCTTGCGTCTCTCATAGTTCGCCTCATAATTGTTTGGGCTTTACTTGAACAATTAGACCCTTCAATTTTGGAACTTCTTTAATTTTATCGTGCCCTTCGACCTTTTATCTGTGAAAGATTCACAGATAACTTTGCATACGTTCCACACACCTTGCTCTATTTTAGTCAGTCCTACAGACCTTTGGGTTATTGACTGGACTTTGTTGAATGCCCTTGTACCGACAACTAGCCTTTTGTATCAGCTGCAGGCATATAGCGATCTCCTCAGCTACTGCTAGGTTTATCATATTAACGTGAAATCAATGCCAGGTTCTCTGTCATACCAACAGCCAAAGACCTTATAGTTGTTGGTGCGGTAATATGCCCCCTATTATGTCTATCCTCTGAATTGCACTAAGTCACACTTTTATCTATGTGAAACAGCTGTGAAGTATTGCAAAAAGTATTGATCATTTGCAAAGTATATTGTAAAGATTTCACATCTTTCTTCTTATCATCACTCCTTTGATCTGATATTTTATTACTCATTTCTATATGCTAAGCTATCTTTCCATTCTTTGTTATCTTTTCACTAATTTATTTTGTTTCAAAAGACAATAAGCTTTGATTTCCTTTTTAGTCAAGTTTGCAACTCTGCTTTCCATGATCGCTTCAATTTCCTATTTTAGCTCTTGTATTATTATCTTGCAATTTTAGCAATATCTTTGATATTTTGATTCCATCTAATATTGATTTATTAGCTTGTTTTATTAGTAATATTTTGACCTTTCTACTTTAGTTTAGTTCAAAATTTACATATAAAAACCTGTACAAACTTAGAAATAAATCAGATTTTATCATCCTGCTCTTCAAGTTTCGATTCTATTTGAGTTTTATTTGAGTTTTATTTTGCGATATTCAATTTTATCATGCATTCTTGCTCTTATTCTTGCTCTAGTTTCACTCTATTTCTTGTGCTTCATTCTGTCTCATGTCTCTTGCCCTTCACCCATATAATTGATTAGGTTTCACTTGATCAATTAGACCACTCAATTCTAGGACTCATTCAATTCTCACACATTCATTCAATTATCTGTGAAAGATTCATAGATAATTTCACACACCTCTCACATATCTTGTGCCATTGCTAGTTGGTCTTACAGACCTATTAGTTATTATACAACCTGTTCTGAATACTCTTGTACTGACAATGGACCTTCTATATCAGCTATAGGTATATAGCAATCTTCTTGGCTGCTACTAGGTCTATCATATCAGTGGTATAGAATCAGATAGGCAACTATATTATAACCTTTGGCCCAGGCACCCCAGCACATACTGTTGAAGCTCACACCAGTATTTGCAAGGACATAGTCAATCTGATAAAACCAGTGCTTGTGAACTGAGATATAAAATGGTCACAAGTCATTCTATACAGAGTTCTCACTAGCAGAGAAGATACAGGTGCTATCTTTGCCTGTCAAGATCTCATTCCAAGTCCATCAGGATTCCGTTTGGACCTCCGGTATTGTATTTATTACCATCTCTTTATTTATGTTCAGTTCCTCATTTACTATTCTAGTTTAATTAGTTTAAGTTACCATCTATGCACTGCCCTTTCCATCAGAACTCCTTTATGTCTCCCCTATCTTTGTATCATTGTTTCACACTGCCTTGTAGTATGCACTAGTTTTACATTACCAATTAGTCCTAGTTTACTCCGGACTCCGAGTATATAAATGTAGTTACAACTGCTTGTATTCTCTAGTTTAAATATCGACTTAGACTCGTCTCTCCTCTTCCCTCATTCCTTTAAGTGTGACAACTCCTCGGAGTTCTATACTGTCCTAAGTTGTATCTTGAAATTGGAATAATGAGACGTGGTGAAGAGTGTAGCTTCTTATAAGCTAAAGCCAAGTTCTGCTTATATAGGAATTCCTTCAGAGTTTCTTCTATATTAGGAACTCAGATCTTAACAGTATATTCGAACTCACACTTCTTACGTCTTATTCTAGCCATTGTTGATCAGGTTGCACTTGATCAATAGGATCTTACTCCTTCTATCTGATCATCCCCCATTCCTATACTCTATGACTTACACACGATCTAAGGCCAAGCAGGATGCATTGAGAGCGATCCGTTATTCCTCTGTAGGCCCTGCTTGAGTAGCCTCTACGTTTGGAGTTTCTTCATGCCTATCTAACATCTTTGGGAATTTGGGTACTAATGAATCTATTAGTACGAACTTAGGAGCTCATATCCAGGAAGTTTTGGATCCCCCCAAACTTCCTTTAGGACCTGCAGTGAGGCACACACCACTGGAATATAAAGATGATGCTCCAAAGGATCCAACTCCTCCAATTCTGTCTTCACATCATTCTTGTGGTTCTAAGCCTCCTAGTGAACACCCTTCGAGCCCTCCCAATATTCCTGCCAATCCAGATCCCCCTCCTAGTGATCCGGGTTCAGATAACTCAGATTTTAATGATTCTGAGGACTCCGATGATTCTCACGATCAAAACACTCAGTTGGCTGGCGCTCTCTACCAGCTATCATATAGCATCAAGAAAATTGGTAAAACTTCTAACCCAAAGGACACCAGAGTCAAGGTCAGAAATCCTGACACTTTTGATGGATCAGACCCTCGGAAACTCTGGGACTTTCTAGTCTCATGTAATCTCCATTTTTGTGACTGATACAAGGTCTTCACCTCTGATAAAAAGAAAATTCTTTTCGTCATCTCCTACTTAAAAGGCTCTGTACTTGGTTAGTTCAAGCTAGCACTCATGGATCAGTCTAACTCTGCTCACTGGATGTGGGACTTCCAAGCTTTCATTAGTGAGCTTGAAGTAAATTTTGGTTCTCATGATTCCATCAGAGATGCCGAGAAGGCCCTCACAGAAATATTGATAAAAGAGAACTCTCACATAGTAAAGTATAATGTCGAGTTCTGGAAGTTAGTGTTGTGAGTTGACTGGAATGAGTTGGCTCTCACCGCACACTATTACCGTGGACTTCTACTCCATCTCCAGACAGAAGTTCTACAAGGTGGTAAACTCACTACACTTCCAGTCCTCCATCTAAAAGTACAAGATGCTGACAATATCTATTGGATGATAAAGAAAGAAGCAAATCAAGAGGCTCATGCTACTTTATCAAACCAGTCCTCAAAGGACTCCTCAAAGAAGGACTCTGATAAGCAATCCTCTGGCAATTCCTCTAAACCCTCCAATCCCTCCTCCTCTTCTAAAGACAAGGCCAAGACTGAACTTGCTGGTAAACTTGGCAAGAATGGTAAGTTGACCAACAACAAATGCAAATAATGCATGAAGAAAGGCCTCTACCTCTATTGCAGAAAATCCAGGCATGTTGCCAAGGATTGTTCCAAGGCTTCCACTAGTGCTCGTGTGGCTACCGTTGAGCCTAAGGCTGACTCCAAGAACTCCCTCAAGAATTCCTCTATAGACTCAAAAAATAGTCCACAGCTCTTAGGAATCACCTACCGGCACTGGGAGTTGTATTGATCTGGACCGTGTAGAAGAAATCCAACTCAATGCTTCTACTCTTTCCTCCTCGAATTCCTTTTTTGTTTTCTTATCCATCCCAGATGTAGTTTCTAATATGCATACTCTTATTGACTCAGGGTCATCCTACTGTTTTGTAGACTCTAGTTTCGTTATTAAATATAACATCACAACGTCTCCTGTTCTCCTGATCAGACTCCATTTATTTGATGGCTCAAGTAACACTAGTATTACTCATACAGCCACCTTTTCGGTCTCTTTCTCCTCTGGCAAAAAATTTGTTTTAATATTTTATGTTACTCTGCTTGACTCTTTCTGCTCTGCAGTTTTAGGATGCAACTAGTTAAGCTAATACAATCTGTTGATTGACTGGGCACTAAACCAAATAACATTCTGGACTCTGATTCATAGAGGTCTAGCACCGTCGACACCCCCAGATAAAGCAGCCTTGCTACAAGATCCAACCCCAAGTTTGCCTCTGGACTCTCCGGTAATATATAGAATCTAGTGGCAGCCAAGGAGATTGCTATATGCCTATAGCTAATACAAAAGGTCCATTGTCAGTGCGAGGGTATTGAGGAAAGTTTGCACAACAACCTATAGTTCTAAAAGAACAACTAGAGGTAGTGCAAAATGTGCAAAATATGTGCAAAATTATCTGTAAATCTTTTGCAGATAATTGAATCGAAGGCACGAGAGTCGAAGAAAATCCTATAATTGAATGGTCCAATTGATCAAGTGAAACCTAATCAATTATATGGGTGAGGGCGAGAGATATGAGATAGAATAAAGCACGAGAAATATAGTGAAGACGAGAGCAAGAACGTGTGATAAAATCGAATATCACAAATAAACTCAAATAAACTCAAATAAAATCAAAACTTGGGATAGCAGGATGATATTGTTTTTTTTCAAGTTTGTACAGGTTTTTATATATAAATTTTGAACTAAAACTAAAGTAGAAGGGTGAAAATATCGCTAATAAAACAAGCTAATAGATCACTATTAGACAGAATCAAAACATCAAAGATATCGCTAAAATCACAAGATAATGAAAGAGCCAAAATAGGAAATTGAAGTGATCATGGGAAACAAAGTTGCGAACTTACCTAAAAGGGAAATCGAAGGTTATTTTAAAACAAAAGAATTAGCGAAAAGATAGCAAAGAATAGAAAGATAGCTTAGCATATCGAAATAAATAATAAAAGATTAGATTGAAGGAGTGATGATAAGGAGAAAAATGCGAAATCTTCACAATATACTTCACAAAAGATTGATACTTTCGCAATACTTTGCAGTACTTTGCAAGACTTTACAATAGTTTGCAAAGACAAAATAGGGATTTAGCATGATTCAGAGAATAGACATAATAGGGGGTGTATCACTGGACCTTTCATCCACTCCTCTGGACATCAGTCCACCTCCTCCCTCTATTTCCCTAGTTAGCGCTGCAGCTTATCTACATGCTGCTAACCTCCCCAGTTCTAGTGTATTTCAGATTATATGCAACAAAGTCTATGGAAAATCCTCTACTCCTGTGGAACCCATGGATCTATCTATGGTTCCTATCGATTACTACAAATATGCCAATGTGTTTAGCAAGGTCAAAGTGGATACTCTAGCCCCTCATCGTCCCTATGATCTCTGGATCAAGCTAGAAGAAGGTACTATGCTCCCTCTGGGTCACATGTACTCTCTCTCCCCTTCTGAGCTTGATTCTATCCATGGCTTTCTTGATGAACACCTCTCTATTAGCTTTATTCGTCCCTCCAAATCTCCTTTTGGTACTCCTATCCTCTTCATCAAGAAGAAAGATGGCAGTCTACAACTATGTGTGGACTTCCACAGGCTAAACAAGATTACTAAAAAGGATCAGTACCCTCTTCCTCTTGTTACTGATCTCTTAGATACTCCACAGAAGGCCCATATATACTCCAAGATAGACCTGCAATATGCTTACCATCTTGTTAGAATTGCTGAAGGTGATGAATGGAAAATGGCATTCCACACTCAGTATGGTTCATTTAAATGGCTTGTAATGCTGTTTGGACTTACTAACTCACCCATGGCATTCCAATGGTTCATGAATGACATCTTTGGAGACCTTCTTGACATCAACGTTGTTGTCTACCTTGATGATATACTTATCTACTCAGACACTGTAGAAGAACATCGAGACCACATTAAGGAAGTATTCTGTAGACTCTGGGCCAATAGTTTATATACTAATGCTAAAAAATGCAATTTCTACCAGAATACTGTAGAATATCTCAGCTATATCCTCTCCCCCAATGGTCTCTGGATAGATCCCAAGAAAGTCCAAACTATTATGGATTGGCCTAAACCTTGTAAAATCAAAGATATTCAATCTTTCTTAGGTTTCGCTAATTTCTATCGTCATTTTATCTATGGATATTCTGACATAGTTATTCCTCTTACCCACCTCACTCATAAAGGTACTCCATGGAATTTTGATGACTACTGCTGCTCCATAAGCTGAAGGCAGAATTCACCCAGGCTCCTATCCTAGCTCAGTGGACCTCTGACGCTCATATAATTGTTGAAACTGATACCTCAGATTTTGCTCTCACTGCTATACTCTCCATTTACACTCCACACAGTGAATTACACCCTGTTACTTTTCACTCTTGCTCCTTCAATCCCGCAGAACAGAACTACAATACCCATGATAAAGAACTACTCGCGATCTTCAAAGCTTTTAAACACTGGCAACAATACCTCGAGAGTAGTGGAATTCTAGTTGATGTGGTCACCAATCATAAAAACCTGGAATACTTTGCCACTACCAAGCTACTTACTTGATGCTAAGCTTGTTGGTCTGAATACCTTTGTCAATTTAATATGACTATCAAGTTTCGTCCCAGAAAATTAGGAGCTAAACCCAATACTTTAACTAGATAATGGGACATCTACCGCAAAGGGGGAAGCAGCGACTATGTCCCCGGAATCTCTAACAACTTCTGACCTCTATTTACCCAAGAGTAGCTATCAGCCTCCCTCTGAGCAACCTTCTTCTCATCTCCAATTATGTACAGTGTAGTTATTCTAGATATCGATAAGCTCCATAATGATATCCAGAATTCCTTATCTTTAGATCCACTCTCTGCAGCCCAACGCCCAGTTTCTGTAGATCTTAAGTGGACTCTCACCAGCGATATTACGATCATATATATGTCCCAGACTCCTTAGATCTCCAGCTTAGAGTCCTGCAGTTCAAACATGATCATATCCTATTAGGACATCTTGGTCAGAACAAAACCCTCCAGCTAGTCCATCAAGACTACTTCTGGCCAGACCTCCACGCTTTTATCCAGAACTTCTGCAGTTCTTGTACAACTTATAAACGTTCTAAGGCCCCTTGTCATAAGCCTTATGGATTCCTTAAATAACTCCCAGTTCCAGAAAAGCTATAGAATTCTATCTCAATGGATTTTATTGAGCAACTTCTGGAATCCTGCAGATTTACGTCCATACTCGTTATCATTGACAGACTTTCCAAGCAAGGTATTTTCATTGCTACTATTAATGAGATTACAGCCCAGGAACTAGCGCGACTCTTTGTCCTTCATGTCTTCTCCAAACATGGCATCCCTGAACATGTCACTTATGATTGGGGCTCCAAGTTTACCTCCCATTTCTTCTGTTCTCTAGGTCAAGCTCTAAATATAAAGATTCACTTCACTTCTGGTTATCACCCTGAAGGCGACAGTCAGACCAAATGCCTCAACCAGACTCTTGAACAATACCTCTGAATCTTCTCCAACTACCAATAAGACAACTGGTCAGAACTCGTACCACTTGCCAAATTTGTATACAATAATACTCCTGGTGTTTCTACTGGAGTTTCACCATTCTTTGCTAACAAAGGTTATCACCCCAATATGACTATTATTCCAGGGCTCAATCTCACTTCCCAACAAGCTCAAGAATATGTAGTAAACCTTGACGAACTCTATGTGAAAGTCCACTCTCAGCTAAAGCAAGCTTAAAAGTATTATCAAGGCCCAGTGGATCGCAGATAGACTTCCCCTCCAGACTTCCAAGTTAGTCAGCAGGTATTTGTTTGAGCAGAGCACATCTCTACTACATGACCTAGTAAGAAACTCTCCAAAAAGTATCTTGGTCCATTTGAAATCATTTTGGGACCTGGTACTCATTTCTTTACCCTCCAGCTTCCGGAATATCTCCAGGCCATTCACCCCATCTTCCATGTTTCCCAACTCGAGCCAGTAAACCCCAATACCATCCCTAATCGTTCCCAACCTCCGCCACCTCCAGTTGAAATCAACAGCGACCTAGAATATAAGATCTTGGAAGTCCTAGATTCCAAGATTGACAATAGACATTATTGCAAGTTGTTATACCTGGTAAGATGGTCTGGCTATAAAGGTACTGATGAAGAAACCTCTTGGTTACCAGCAATAGAAATGGAACATGCTTAGAAACTCCTATCAGACTTCTACTCTCATTATCTGACCAAACCTAGTCCTTTATAGTTCTTCAACTTCTAGTTCAATTTCTTATTGAGTTCTTATGTTTTCTTATTATTCATACTTTGCTTAAAGAAACCAAGAAGTAATTATATTAGAAAAAAGAAGAGTCTATTTACTTTTATTCTTCTATATCCTCATCTTCTTGTTCCTCTCCTTTCTGATACTCTGAGCCTAATCCTTCAAATTTCAACAATTCCTCCATTGCAATCCTATCAGCTACCAAGTCCCCCTCTCGACCCTTCAACTCCATCCACTCCTGGAAGACCCTCTTTTTGTCCTCCAGCTCCTGCACCTCAGCCACTATCCTAGCCTTCTCTTTGGCCAATTGCTTCGCCTTCTCTTCTCTCTCCTTCTATCGTGCCTCTCTTTTGGCCTCTGTAGTAGCCCTTGCTGCAGCAGCAGCGGCCTCCGCAGTATGCTCAATGTCGGACGGCATAGGTGATAGTAATGGTGATGAAGACATAGTAGGAAAAAGAAAAAAAAAGAAAGCTGTAGAGTGTGGTAAAAGAATTCAGACCAGGTTATTTGTACCCAGACTCCCATAGGTCATTGTTTGCTCATGTTTGGCTCTTTTGTTCTATTAGCACCTCAAGAGCTTGATGCTAAGGGGGAAGCACTATCAAGATCTCATTCAAAGTCTGTCAGGATTCTATTCAGACCTCCAGTATTGTATTTATTACCATCTCTTCATTCCTCATTTACTATTCTAGTCTAATTAGTTTAAGTTACTATCTATACACTGCCCTTCCCATCGGAACTCCTTTATGTCTCCCCTATCTTTGTATCATTGTTTTACACTGCCTTGTAGTATGCACTGGTTTTACATTACCGATTAGTCCTAGTTTACTCTGGACTCCAAGTATATAAACGTAGTTACAACTGCTTGTATTCTCCAGTTTGAATATTGACTTAGACTCGTTTCTCCTCTTCCCTTGTTCCTTTAAGTGTGACAACTCCTCAGAGTTCCATACTGTCCTAAGTTGTGTCTTGAAATCGGAACAACAAGACATGGTGAAGGGCGCAGCTTCTTATAAGCTGAAGCCAAGTTCCACTCATATAGGAATTCCTTTGAAGTTCCTTCCATATTAGAGACTCGGATCTAAATATTGCCCCTGAACAACTGATACAAGAACTTGTATGCAACTTAGTCATTGTTAGGATTTCGATTTTTTACCCATCCTTCGGTCCAGAATTACCATACTCGGCTACTCATCATGTGGATCTCATGTGGTACACACATGATCACTTGCAAAAGATGAAGAACTCGATTCCTCCATACCTCCATCGATATTGGTTACTATCTTTCGTAAACTTGGGAACTTTACGTTATGGATGATTTCTCCATTAGGAAATATTCTCAAAATTCTTCCAGTTTTCCTTCCTTTCATATAATAATCTTTTGAACCCCGTTTCAGATTCTCTCTTTTGCTTCATTGTCACTCTTTTATTACCCTGTTTGATATCCTCGCTCTCACCACTCCTTTACCTCGATACTACCCTCTTTAACTAGGGTTTAGGGTATTTCAAACTGTATATAAACCTCTGTATTTCCCTCGATAGTTCTCTAACTTGAATTTGGTTTCCCTCTCATCTCTATAACTTGCCCTCCTATATAGTCATCCTAAGTCATTGGATACTATTGGAGACCAAATTGAGACATTCCCTAACAAAAATTCAAGTTCCCTTTCATCAATTTTGACATTTCTGTCTACATTTTGTTGAAAGATCTCACCTTTCACACTATTATCAGTAACGCACCTCTGTTGATAGACCTCGACGTTTGTTTTTGACTATGATTAGTGTCGGATGGATATATTGCAGATTCAGAAATCCAGGAAATAACCTTCAGCGAGTTTTACAGCAACCAAGACTATTCAGGGGATCGAAGCCCCTCGTATCACCCAGCATCACCCAGAAATACCCTGTACTACTCCATATACAAATTAAGGAAGAGGAAGAACAACTCGGAAGTACAATTTTAGAGGATTACTTTGACACAGTCAAACAGGCAAACGCAGAATTAGGAGTGGCAGTACAGGCATTGTTGGATCAGACTTTAGCAGAGGTCACAAATATTGTATAGGAAGCACAGGATCTTCCTCCCTCACCCATATTGACACATGTACCGGATGAACCACTACCAGTTGCAAATTCAATCTCAACTTATATTGATGGCGCTCCTTACCTCTATTTTCCAAATCAAAATCATCCAACCTTTGCAACCTACAAACATGCAAATATCCCTATTATTCATCTCTTCAGACACGTAACCATCACCTCGTACTGACCTCCTACAACCTACGAGAAGGAACATACACTTTTTTATTTTAGCAAGTTTACTGCTTATTGACGAGCAGTAAAACACAAGGTATAACATATCTACTCCTACTCGGTTAGGACAGTACAGGTTGAGATCAAATATATTTTGGATTGGTACACCATCAAATAGAATTTCCTGCAAAGAGCAGAAGAAATGAAAATCATCGATCATTTCTTATCTCTTATTATCCCTCTTTCGGTTGTGGACTTTATTTTTACCTGGAATGATCAGGAGATCTTTGACGAGTTAATTAGAGCAGTTTACGAGGTTAATCCAAGAAATCTATGACTATACAATGAAGGAATTACCACTGAGGAGGAACAAGACGTCTACATAGAAGAGAGTTTGGGTCTCCAACATCGTGGCAAATAATCCTTCCCTTTCCCCCCTCGACACCTTTACAAGAGACATCCAAACAGTACTCAACGATCTCCCATTCCAATCATATTTACCCCTTTCATCATCTACTATAACCCCTGTACCATCTACATTGAATTCATCTTTTCTTGATCATACTATCCAAATGGCTGAACAAGACACCATCACTACCTCTACCAGGGTGCCATCAGAGATAGGCCAAAAGCCTGCACCATTTTCTGGAAAGATGGTTGATACAAACTGGTTCTTGACCGAATGCGCACTCTTCTTTACTTTAAACCCAGAACGATATAATGACAATGAAAAGAAGATTGCATTCATTCTCCTACTCCTAAAAGAAGGATTAGCTAAAACGTGGACAGAAAGTTATATCCTGGAAAGAGAAAACATCGAAGACAATGGGTTAGGCAGTTTTGACATCTTCCAGACTTTATTCAAAGGAGCTTTCTCTTCTCAAAACGAAGCAGAAGAAGCTCAATACAAACTGGAAAAATGTAAACAAGGAGGACAAATGATCAATGAATTCTTCCAAGAATTCGAAATTCTGGTCAGACAGGCAGGATATATTCAGGATCACGATCAATATCTCCTTTCACTCCTAGAAAGAGCGTTACAAGAAAGGATCATCATGAATATTTCAATCATGAATCTAGTACCAAAAACATATGACAGCTTTAAAGAACATGCTATATGCATTGGACAAGTCTTAGAAAGATTATCAGGAAATAGGTTTCAATGATCCCAAGGACATCCTTCTTTTAACCAGATAAGAAGACCACAATATCAAACACCCCGAGGACCTCCCCCAGTACAACAAACCTACAATCCTGGTTTACAAAGTTCGGCATATCCTACCAACCATCCTACCACATTCACAGAACAAGGACAACCAATGATTTTGGATAGAGCAGAACAAAGGACATGTTACAACTGTGGCCTCACAGGTCATATTTCCAGAAATTGCACAGCACCAAGGAAACCACCACAAATGGTTCGAGCAGGATACTCTTGTCAAGTCCCACCACCCATGCCAGCTCTATATCAAGAACCTTCTTCATCGCGACAAGCTTCGATTTATTCTCCCCCTTCTTATTATGCACCATCCGTTATTGAAAACCAAGAAAATGAAAATGAAGAAGCCCTCAGACAGGACGAACTGGAGATCTTAAGACAAGAAGTCCAACTTCTTTGAGCTGCTGGAAGTTCGGGAAAAGCGGAAAGTCAATGAAGGAGAGTGCGTCTTCATTGACTAAAACTATTTATTACTCTCCTACAGCCGATGTATTTAAAAGTGAGAAAAAATACCCAACAAATACATCTCGCTTTGTAACTTACATCCTGGAAAATCAAAATCGCACCAAAGAAAATGAAGAACTATGTCTAGAAATCCCTATTTCCCTTACCACCCTTGACTCCCTCGAACCAATTTCAACAATGGTATTAATCGACCCTGGCTGCATACATTCTAGCATTGATCAATGATTTGTGGAACAGTTTAAAATAAATACTAAACCACTAGAACATCCACAAATTACACTCAATGCAGATGGAAGTACCAACTCTCACGGATCTATAATGCAGACAGTGGATCTACTCATGAAAATCGGAAATCACAGAGAACGAATTACCTTTGCAGTCACTCAATTACATGGACATACGGTTTTTCTGGGACATGACTGGATATATGAACATAATCCACATGTAGACTGGAGAAAAAAGGCCATAACCTTCGATCGATGTCAACATTTCTCTATTCTTCGAGCAGGAACAACTAAAGCAGCAGAGATTGCCATAGCTCAGGAACAAAAGAAAGAAAAGAGAACCTGGCAAGAAACAGTACTAAAGGAATTCCACGAATTCGAAAAAGTTTTCACTAAAGAGTCTTTCGATGCATTACCAGAAAGGCGAAAATGGGACCATAACATCGACCTCATTCCAGGATCAGAACCAAAGGATTGTAAGGTATATCCCTTAAATCCAGGAGAACAAAAGGAATTAGATGAGTTTTTGGAAGAAAATCTCAAAAGCGGACGCATTCGACCTTCCCAATCTCCAATGGCCTCTCCATTCTTCTTTATCAAAAAGAAGGATGGACGATTAAGACTGGTACAAGATTACTGCCGGCTAAACAAGATGACAATCAAGAATAAATACCCACTTCCCTTAACACATGACCTTTTGGATAAAATGAAAGATGCAAAGTATTTCACCAAATTGGATATTCGTTGGGGTTATAACAACATCAGGATCCGTCAGGGCGATGAATAGAAGGCAGCCTTTAGAACCAATTGCAGTCTCTTCGAACCATTAGTTGTGTTTTTCGGTCTTGCAGGTTCCCCAGCCACTTTCCAGACTATGATGAATGAGATTTTCCATGATCTCATTATGAAGGGAAAAGTCATGGTATACTTGGATGACATTCTAATTTTCACCAAAACATTATCAGAACATGTCGAACTGGTTAAACAGATCCTCCTCATCCTTGCTCATCATCGCCTTTACTTAAAACCAGAAAAATGTGACTGGATTCAAGAAGAAGTCGAATACCTAGAACATATAGTCAAGGAAGGACAACTGAAAATGGACCATTCCAAAGTCGAAGCAATAACGTCATGGGGAGTTCCTACCAAGAAGAAAGAACTTCGATCATTCCTTGGTTTCGCCAACTACTACAGGAAGTTTATTAAAGATTACAGTCGTATTGTTAAACTATTGACAAATCTTACTGGAAAAACAACCTGGATTTGGACAGAGAAAGAACAAGAAGCTTTTGACCAACTTCGTCGTCATTTTCAAGAAGAACCTATTCTAGTCATGCTAAAGGAAGTTGAAACTTGGAGAGTAGAAGTTGATGTATCCCAACAAGCCATGGGTGCAATCCTTTCTCAGAAACAAGACGATGAATGGAAAACAATTGCCTTCTGGTCCAAAGCGTTCTCTCCAGCAGAAAGAAACTATAATACAGCCAATCACGAAATGACTGCCATAATTTCTTCATTGTAATTTTGGCGACAATATTTGGTTGGAATAGAAGAAGCATTCGAAGTCTGGACAGACCATCAGAACCTCCTCCACTGGCATACCCCACAAAAGCTGAACCATCAACAAGCATGTTGGATTTTGGAATTGGCCGATTATAACTTCACTTTATATTATCTCCCTGGAGTGCAAAATCGTCGAGCAGATGCTTTATCATGTCTTCCTCAATATGAACCAACTAAAGATGACAATAAGGACGTTACCCTCCTTCCCCCTATACTTTTTCGTGCAATTGATGGATTATCCCTTTTTGAGAAGGTACAAAGGGCCTATAACAAAGAAATTCCCCTTGGTATTAAATTAAATCCAATGTTCACCAAAGAGGATGGTCTTACTTATTGGCAGGGAAAACTCATGGTACCACAAGATGATGACCTACATGCTCAAATAATCCAACAACATCATGATCATCCTTTGGTTGGGCATCCTGGAATTAACCGCACTCACGAGATCCTGACAAGAACTTACTGGTGGCCTACAGTCAAAAGGGATGTTAAAAAGTATGTTCAAGGTTGTACTGTATGTCAATGAGTAAAACCACGAACCAAAGCGATAACAACATCTCTACATCCTAATCCAACCCCAGAAAGAAATTGGCAGATGATCACGGTCGATATTATTGGTCCCCTTCCAGAAGCACACGGATTTAATGCGATCAACATTGTTGTTGACAGGAAAAGTAAGATGGCACACATGATTCCCATTACCACCGAACTTTCTTCCTTAGGTCAAGCCAAGATCTTCCGCAACCATGTCTTTCGTCACCATGGAATTTTCAAACACTGCTTCAGTGATAGAGAACCACAATATGTTTCGAAGTTTATGAAGGAATTATTTAAACTTCTCAATATCCAAGGAAATCCTTCTACAGTATACCATCCCCAAACTGATGGACAAACAGAAAGACTCAATCGAGAAATTGAGGTTTACCTTAGGACCTTCGTAAATGAGACACAGAATGATTGGGATGAATGGCTTTCATTAGTGGAATTTTCCTATAACAACCGTGAACATTCCAGTACTGGCTTCTCTCCCTTCTACATGTTTATGGTCATCATCCGAGTTTTACCATTGGTACAAAATAGTCTACAAACAACAAATCTGTTCAGGAATTTGTAGAAAGGATAAAAACTGTTCAGCGTCAAGCAAAAGATTCCCTTGACAAGATGGCTGACACCATGAAGAGGAGATATGATTCAAAAAAAGACTCTCCAGTTTTATTCGCACCTCAGGACAAAGTCTGGTTAGAAGCAACCAATATCAAGACAAAGCATCCCATGAAGAAACTTGATGATAAATGTCTAGGTCCTTTCAAAATCTTGGAAATAATCGGAGAAGCGGCATATAGGTTAAACCTCCCTCCTCCTTGGAAGCAACACCCAGTTTTTCACGAATCCCTTCTCACTCCTTATCATTCACCTTCCTTTACCAATCAAGATCAGCCTCGTCCTCCCCCTGATATCAATGAAGAAGGACATCCAGTCTATAAAGTAGATTCAATATTGGATGCTAAACCTCATGGTTGTGGTTGGCGATACCTAATTCATTGGAAGGGATATCCTCACTTGGAAGATACATGGGAACCAGAATCAAGTTTATCTAACGCTAAATTACTCGTCCAAGAATTCCAGTCTTCATGCCCATTCTTGTTTTCGAGATAAAAACCATGAAGAGGAGATAATGTTAGGATTTCGATTTTTTTACCCATCCTTCGGTCCAGAATTACCATACTCGGCTACTCATCACGTGGATCTCATGTGGTACGCACATGATCACTTGCAAAAGATGAAGAACTCTATTCCTCCATACCTCCATCGATATTGGTTACTATCTTTCGTAAACTTGGGAACTTTACGTTATGGATGATTTCTCCATTAGGAAATATTCTCAAAATTCTTCCAGTTTTCCTTCCTTTCATATAATGATCTTTTGAACCCCATTTCAGATTCTCTCTTTTGCTTCATTGTCACTCTTTTATTACCCTGTTTGATATCCTTGCTCTCACCACTTCTTTACCTCGATACTACCCTCTTTAACTAGGGTTTAGGGTATTTCAAACTGTATATAAACCTCTGTATTTTCCTCGATAGTTCTCTAACTTGAATTTGGTTTCCCTCTCACCTCTATAACTTGCCCTCCTACATAGTCATCCTAAGTCATTGGATACTATTGGAGACCAAATTGAGATGTTCCCTAACAGTCATATGCAAACTACATATAACAAGAATGCCAGACTGGATCAAAAAGCCAGAGACTATTAAGTCCTTTTATTTGTCCTTTTGAAGATCCCACTGGCTCCAATCTCTCATCCCTTCTCAAACAACAGCTTTTTATGTTTGGTAACATATACTCCATAAAGGAATGGAAAGATAAACCAACAATATCACAGTGTCGCAAATGCTAGAACTTTGGCTACTCAACTATAGGCTACATCTATAAAACTCCCAGGTATCAACTATACATGGAGAGCTACAAGGAGGAAGATCACAGATCAAAATATTCACACTGCATTAGGGTAGTAGCACTGCAAGATATTATCTGTGATTTCTAATACTGTCTCAATTGTAAAGGCCAATATGCTGCAGATGACCCAGCTTGCCCTACACTCAAACTCAAGAGAGCAGTTCAAGGCCTATCTGCAGATGGCTGATACACAGTCAATTACAAATAATCCCAAATGACCACTCCACCTAGTATTCAATGTATTTTCACCCTATTAAGTGTATCTAGTTTAACATTGATGTGTCTAACCTAGTGGCAATAGAGAAGATAGCTATACACCTCTAACTAATATACTAGGATCAACTTTGGTGTAAGAACGTTCTCAGAAGTCTACACAATAACAACAATAAGGTCTATAAGACCTAACTAAGATAGTGTGAGGTGTTGATAATAGCTCGAGGGTTGTCTAGAAAAATAGAGCAAAAGTGCAGAATATAGACAACAATAGCACACAATAAACTTATATCATAGAGACTTAGAGATGCAAAATGAATGCAAATGATAAGGGGCAAACTGGATTGTTGTTTTTCTAATCTAGATACATGCTTATATATCTAAAAACTTACACTAAAAATAGAGAAAATATCACAAGTACTTTGAATAGAGTAAGAATCATTTACTAAGAGAGAGTGTGTTGAAATGGATAACTAAGAAAGATGGAAGAAAGATAAAAGTGAAATGACTATAAGATTTCATATGGTTTAGTATGACTAATAAGGTGTTTGTCAATAAAATTATATACATATAGAAGGTGGAAAGATGAAGAGATAAATGCAAAGAATAAATAAACAAAGAGAGAAAAATACAAAAGATAAGGCACTTAGTGAGATAAGGAGATCCAGATATTGGCATAGAGAGAATAATGGTACAAGATTTCTTGAGAATATCTCGAGTGATAGTACAAGACATAGGGGACATCAACAACATCAAGGGCTATATCGAGGGGATAATAATAATATTAGATGTGTGTCTGAGGTTAGAGACAATGAAGGGTGTATCAATATTAACAAATCTAATCACACTATGCATGTAATGCTAATGTGTTATTCTAGTGGCAGCTAAGGAGTTTGCTATATACCTATAGCTGATACAAAAGAAATATTGTTGGTACAAGAGCATCCAAGAAAGTTCAGTCAATAACCCAAAGGTCTATAGGACCGACTGAAGATGGTGTGAGGTATGCAAAATAGGCGCAAGATTATCTGCAAATCTTTCACTGATAATATGACAAAGGTGCAAGAATCAATAGAAGTCCTAAAGTCAGAGGGTCCAATTGTTCAAGTGTAACCCAAACAATTATAAGGTGAAGGGTGAGAGAGATGAGTAATAGAACAAAGCACAAGAATAAAAACAAAAGCTAGAGCGAAGATGCATAATAAAATCAAATATTGTAAAAGAACTTAGATCTCAAATAGTCACAACAGAGAGAGCAGGATGATAAGCTATTCATTTCTGAGTTTGTACAGGCTTTTATATGTAAATTTTAAACTAAAACTAAAGAAGTAAAGTGAAAATATCACTAATAAAACAAGCTAATAAATCAGTTTCAGATAATATCAAAATGTTAAAAAAATATCGCTAAAATCACAAGACAATAACAAAAGACTAAAATAGGAAAGTGAAGCAATTGTGAGAAACAAAGTTGTGAACTTGACTAAACAGGAAATAGAGGTTTTATTGTCTTTTAAAACAAAAGAATTGGCAAACATAAAAGAAAATAGTGAAACAAAAGAATGGAATGATATTTTAGTATAAATAAAAGAACAAAATAGAAATAGACAATTGGAGAATTGGGACAATTGAGTGACAATGATGATGGCAGTGAGATATGGTAGCAATGACAGTGCTAAATAATCACAATGATAGTATTGTTAATGTGGATTATTGCAGACTTTTTGAGAGCTATTTGGTGAAATAGTAGTAGATTTAGCACATTTCAGAGGATAGAGGGCATATTATTCTCCTCCTCACTGGGACTGTGACTGTCTCAGTCACAAAAGGGCATATGAGTCTCTTAGTTGCTATAAAAGGAGTAATCAACCAGAAAATTTTCATCAACTGCTAACTCACTTCCTTCTAACCACTTCACTTCACTTCACTTTTTACCATCTTAGCTTTATTTTAAAATGTCTTCTTCCTCATCTGCTCCTTAACTGTCTGCTACCATAATCGATATGCTCAAAGCTTTGAAGGAGGAAATCGCATCACATATGCTATTTTTACCTGAGGTGGAGATAGCAGAAAATCAGACTTCAAAGCTTGGGGATAAATATTTTGTGATTTAATAGTAAGCACTGAATCCTCTATTTTTGAGCTAATGAGTACGATATTTGCAGAACGGCCATATCGATACTACTAATGCTCTGGAGGTGGATGCATCATGGGATCCGAATATCAACTCTTGGCTGGCTGAGGCTTGAGAGGCCTTTTTAGGCTTTGAAGAGGAGTCTTGGCTAAGCTGGAGTCAGCCTTTCCTAATATAAGAGTTTATAAAAAGGTATAGAGAGCTGGTTGAGGGCCAGATGGTGAAAGCAAAAGAGGTGTTAGCTCAGCAGAAAGTAGTAGAAGAAGCACAGAAAAAGGTGACAGAGGAGGAGGGAGCTCCTAGCAAGCCTGTGGACAAAGAAGATCTCAGTGATAGAGTTTCATCATCAGGTGGCTGCCCTGGAAAAGGTGGCTTCAATCGAGCACAAAGTATTAATCCTGAACTTGGGCGACAGTAATGATGAGAGCAAAGTGGCTGGGAGAACTTTATAGGACAATGTGGAGATGAGAGACCTGAGTCCCCCTTAAGCTAGTCCATTGCAAGTTGAGAAGAGGAAGAATGGGGAGTCTAAAGTCAAGGTAAGTTGCAAAACTCTGCTAAAACTTCTGCTAAATCACTATCATAGTGCGATTGCTACACTGGCTTCAAGTTACAAGTTATCTATGTTGTCAAAGGCAGAAATAAAAAATGTGAGAAGTGCAAAACCAATCATCAAGGGTGCTACTTTAATGGAAAAACTCTGGATAGCAACTCGAAACCTGAGATAAAATGGCCAAGAATAATAAGATCAAAAGCAGAAAGTAAGTGGTATTTTTTAGAGAAGTTAGAATAAAATCGCTAAGAAATTGCTTGAGATGTGAAGAATTTAGAAGAAGAGAATAATGTAGGTCCAAGTTCTATGGTGATATGTTGAGCCTAGCGGCAGCTAAGGAGATTGCTATATACCTGTAGCTGATATGAAAGGCTTGTTGTCAGTGTAAGGGCATTCAACAAAGTCTAGTCAACAACCCAAAGGTCTGTAGGACTAACTAAAAATAGAGCAAAGTGTGTGAAACATGTGCGAAGTTATCTGCAAATCTTTCACAGATAAGCAGTCAAAGAGTGCGAGAAAATTGAAGAAGTTCTGGAATCAGGGGGGGGGGGTCCAATTGTTTGAGTGAACCCAAATAATTATAAGGCAAAGTATGAGAGATACGAGAAATAGAGCAAAGCGCAAGATATAAGTGAAGCTAGAGCAAGAATAAGAGCAAGAACATGTAATAAAATTAAATATCGTAAATAAACTCAATTTAAATTACAACTTGGAAGAGCAGAATAATGAGCTGTTATTTCTAAATAGTGTACAGGCTTTTATATATAAATTTCGAACTAAAACTAAAGGAGAAAGGTGGAAATATTGCTAATAAAACAAACTAATAAATCAGTTTCAGATGATATCAAAACATCAGAAATAATCGCTGAAATCACAAGACAATAATAAGGACTAATATAGGAAAGTGTGATAATTGTGAGAAAAGAAACTTGCAAACTTGACTAAAAAGGGAATAGAGGTTTTTGGCTAATGACAATTTAGGAAAAGGCACATATTATTATCTACAAGAAAAGAAAGGTATGAAATAGAAAGAAAAGATAAGAATAACAAGATGGAATGAAGGAGGGGAGGACATCAGACTCAGGACCTCTAGAGCGATGGGCGATAATGAGATGACAAATAGTAATTATGCAAAAATATTGTGATGATAATAGATTCTTTGCAGAATATTTTATATGAGGTATTATTTTATTGCTAATGTTCAAGAGCTATAATGAGATAGTTTAGCACATCTTAGAGACTAGAGGTAATTGGGAGTGTATCAGCAGAGGCTTGATCTATTACTACAAGAGGAAAAGGAAAGGAGAAGAAATTAGAGAGGGAGGTATTATGCGAAATGGAGTTAGAAGAAATTAGTGCAGAAAAGAACAAAGTTGTAGGTAAAATGAAGATTTTAGAAGCCTACTATAAGACCTTGGAGAAAATGGAGAAGGAGACAAAAAAATAATTATCTAGTCACTGTGTTTTTCTTG
>QGOD01000166.1:3245-25570 GCA_003313065.1 Sarcodon sp. MG97
ACTGAAAGGACAACGCTGAAGAAAAAGGTTTCTCTGTTACATGTATAAGTAGGATCAATACTCGAAAAGCAGTTGTCATTTTAGATGTAATCTTACCAACAGTACACCAAAATCTGTGACAGGGTTGGAAAACAATGTGCAGAGAGGTAACAAGGCTGGAGGTATGGGTTTCTATGTGGTATACCGCGAAACCAGGCACATTATATAATTCGACACCAAGAACAATATCAACCAGATTAATTATGAAGATGACATGCAAAAGGACACCTCTGTAATTTGAAACACGGTGGACGCAATGCATTATTGTTTCTGACCGATAAAGAAAGGGCCACGGAGTGAGCATGCAGGAAGCTCAATGAGAGCAAACTCTATCCCATCCCGTAAATGAACCATGTCGTCCATAAATTTAAAAACGTAAGAATATTTCCACTTCATGTGATAAGGACTTCAAAAGTAACAACGAAATACGACTGCCTAGCAAGGATTTTAGAGGTTCCAAAAGTCATCTCACTAATACTCACTCTCAAGATAATCAACCGACCAGGTTCGTCGATTTGAAAGTCAAAACTGGGCTTGGATAACAAAGCGGAAAGCGAGGCGGTCTTGCCAACCCTAGGAATGTCAACAGCAAACAAGCTGCAAACTTTGGCATTCCAATCATGGGGGTTCTACGCGTCTGCTCTGTCTTGACCGAGTATTGATTGCAGCGGAAGACTAAAGGCACGGATCGTTGAGAAGTTGCCACATACGCTAGAAAGAACTTGGTCAGCGTCTGAGCGAAGCACTGCTGTCGCTCCGCATCAAGTAATTCACAGTAACAACGTGAACACCAAACTGAACTCAAAACGATAAATTAAGCGTGCTCGTGGCCATCAAAAGTGAAAGAGAGAGACGCGCGCTTGAACTGACTTGAAGGTAGCAGGGTTTCATCACGCCTAATATGAAAACGTTAGACGTTCGCTCAACAAACAACCTATACCGATGAAGACCACCGATCAACAAAATGTAGTGATCCCCAAGAAAGGATCATGTTCTTCACGAAGAAGAACTGGATGCAAAAAATTATGTTCTTTAGGTCTTAGGCAGGTCGATAACGATACCTCGACGAGCTGACCAAGCGCGAACAAGGCGCTTTAGTATGGTGCGCCGCAGGAGACAAATTAATTGCTATATAGATGAACGAGGCTTGCCTGAACTAATGATCAAAATATGTCAGATGATTCGTAAAGAACATGAACATGACTTACATAACGAAGAACCGGGGTATAGGTAGCGATGTATCATAGCGAAGACGGGGCATGTCTTTGAAGAATGTTAATGGATGGCATAGGAGAAGGGATATGTGGAGATAGACGTACAGCATACAGCGAACTCGAAGTCAACTGTAATAGATGACGGATACGGTTCGACGGGCTAGAAACAACTGATCTGAAGAGGGACAAGGGATCACAGCCTGGAGAAAATGAAGGAACAATGACACAAAGACAAGATCCACAAAACCGGATCCGATACACGCCCAAGACAATGGCGGATGAATAAGGTAACGCGAGAGTGGAGAGCCATGAATAATCTGTGAATCGTCTTGACGACTGTTTGATGCGAATGGTCCAATCATTCAAGTTGATGGTCGACAATACAGGAGTGGAGGCAAACAGCATCTCGACAAGTCGGAAATGAGAGCGTTGACATATGAGTATAAACACGTTTATGATAGAACTCTTGACGATGCAGGATAATCCGTGATGAAGATCAACGACCATGCGGATGTGGCAAGCACAAATGAAATGCCTGGGTGGCGCAGCATGGCAGTCTTTTCCATGAACAAAGGGTAGACAACAAATTCCACTTGATGTGATGGTCGTGAATGGCTGGATGAAATTATGTCGATGAGTAGAGTGGAGAGGCGGGAAAGAGAGATGGTGAGGACTACGGCGCTCTCAAACAGACCTTTTTATATATGCTCAAGACAAAGCAGAGTGGCTATGTGGCCTGGCCAAAGCCAACAGAAAGAAACGGGAGTGGGTCGAGTTGCGGCATGGCCACACCATCAGCAACAAACTAGCACATGATTCCCGTTGTCCGTAATATCTGGTGCTTGTCACTGCTATTTTTGATTAGGTGCACGAACAATCAATAGTGGTGTATAGCCTCATGTACTGCACAACTCAAGCAGCTACAAGACGAGTACTGGTTTGCGATGTCAATTGAAGCACCGCGGGCCTGGCAAGAGTAATGGCGGCTGTAGACAGGCGGTAATCAATGGAAATGTGGCCAGTATTCTTCAAATGTAAGCACCAGCAAGACACAGGCTGCGGCCCATACTTTAGACGCGTTGCCCGTGCACTCTGAAGCCTATGCCATAAAATGACACGCCGCATGCCACAGATACGGGAGCCGGCCAGCCGAAGTGGCTCAAGCCTTCCTTACTTGACTGTCAATGATCAGCACAGCACTGAGATCCCTACTACTTCTCCGCTCATCCTCAGCAACAACTTGAAGATGACGATAATATCTTCGCCTATCAACTTTCCCAAATGGCTTTCAGAAAACGCCAATCTCCTTAAACCCCCAGTAAACAATTTCTGTCTCTACTCTGGCAATGATTTCGTCGTAATGGCGGTAGGAGGTCCCAACTCAAGAAACGATTATCACGTCAACGAGACAGAAGTAAGCCTACCACCCTAACACATCCACTGTTACTACAATATTTAATGACCGGTTCCCTCCCTTTCTTGCGGTCAGGAATGGTTCTATCAGCACAAAGGGGGCATGTTGTTGAAGGTTGTAGAGGGCGATGAGTTTCGGGATATCAGGATAGAGGAAGGGGAGATGTTTTTACTACCACGTAAGTATAGACCGGGCATTTCTCCGTCCCCGTACCTTTCCTTACGAATAACTCCGATCTGCGGCAAATGTTAGCGAACACCCCTCACAATCCTGTCCGGTTCGCGGACACGATAGGCATAGTTGTCGAGCGTAATCGTCCAGAACAATCAATGGGTACGTGTGGACCTTTTTTTTTTTGTAGTTTATTCTGGAAACGTCCAAGATCGACTTCGTTGGTATTGTCGGTCTGGTGCGCATGAAACACCAACGATTATACGTGAAGAGGTCTTCCACGTAACAGATCTGGGCACTCAGCTCAAACCACTCATCCAGAATTGGATGTCAAACGAGGAAGTAAGAATGTGCAAGGAATGCGGAATAGTTGCTGAAGCGAAGTAAACGCATTGGACGGGCATCAATTGTTGTTAATATATGAACCCAATATATATGCACCTACCAACTTTATCTCAACTCTTTCGTGACTAATCTGTCCATGCAAAAATATTAAATATGTGCACGCAATGAGTGTATTGTATTAGAGAGCTGTGATCTCCACGGCAATAATTATTTGGCGTACATACCAGTTACCGTGTACTATCCATACACCAATCTATGCTCTCAAAGCCCCTACTTTCATCCGCACATCTCTTGTTCTAGCCGATCCTCTTCCTTTCAACTTGCCGAAAATAACAACCTTCCCAGCCTCTCCAGCTCTTCCAGACCGACCTGCACGATGCAGGAAGTCAATCATATTCCTGGGTTCATCGACGATAAACACATGTTTGATCGAGGGTGCAAAATCCAGTCCACGCGATAACAGTGACGTCGTAATCATAACGTGGGGCTCGTCGTCAGTAAAGACCGGAGTCGGATGAGGCGTCACAACGCCTCCTTGATCTTTACTAATTCTCAGGAATCCATCCAAATGGTGATTTGATCCCCTTTTCCTACTCTCACTCGTGCTGGTTAATGCGACATTCGGTATTCCTTTTTCTTCCAAGAACTTCCCGAGACTCTGCACTTTGGTGCTCTTGTTACAAAAAATCAGAATCTTTGATCTCTCCCCGTTGAAATCTGGCGCGATAGAGTCCTCACCCCATACTCTCCGAATCCGCCGTTCGACATCCGCATCTTTGTTTCCAGAAGTCCATCCTGTATATTCAGTTTTGAGTGAAGACGGTAGATGATGTAAATTGGGAGATGCAAGGCGTGTGAGGGTGGGATGATGGGCATCCAAGTATGCCGCAAGTGAGGACGGGATAGTTGCCGTTGTCAACAGCAGATTGAATGGGTATTCGATGGGGGTAGGAACATCGCTACTATCAGCTGGGAGAAGCTCGGGTTTGAATTCAATAGGATGTCCTCGAGCAGAGCTAATATCAGCTAGCAACGTACGGGTGTGTTCCTGGAAATCTGGATCTGGAGGTCGCGTAAATTGTCAATTCTTAGTCCTAAAAAGCCTATTGTAACTTACCAAATAGCACATCAGCTTCGTCTACGATGACCCATTCGATATTCTCCAGGCACATCTCTGGTTCCGTGGCTTTCCATCGCTTTGACTTTACACTCTCCTTGGGTGAACCGTCAAGTATTGTAGCAACGCGATCATCTTCATCTTCGTCCTTGTCCCATCTCTTTCCGCGAGCCAGTTCCAACAACCTGCTTGGTGTTCCAACGAGCACATCTACAGGTCTGGTCGAGCCATTCGTGCGCACGTCAAACTCTCCACTTCCATCCGCACTTTGGAACTGCTCAGCCATTTTTGCCGCAGTAAATGATGTGTTTGGCGTGCTTCTCGTATTTGCTCGAGATGCACATAAGACACGGAGTTTGATGTTGTGCAGCAGAGCTTTCGCGAACGATGACAATTGCCGAGATAATTCGTGAGTAGGTGCTAGAACCAATGCACGAGGGTTGATAGCACGGCGGGAGGTTGTCGGGGACGAATCCGAGGTAGATGATGCTTGGAGTTCGGATTCTTTCAAGTGTTGTAGCATTGGTAGAAGATACGCAATGGATTTGCCTGACCCCGTTTCTGATGCCAGAAGGTACTGTCGCCATGACGAAGTCTCTGTGAACAAGTGCTTCAATGAAAGAGCTTGTATCGGTGTTGGTTTAGGATCGGGACCAAGTACATCATAGACCGAATTTTGTAAACCCTCTAGAAGCGGCGGAGATGTGAATCCAGTCGGTAATCTTTCTGAAGACCGAGGCTTGGAAGACGAGAGATCGAATTCGTCCTGGAGGGGGTTGTCGATTTTGTTTTGTTTTCGGTTTTCTACTTGCCATTGGCGCGGTTCCGTAGGCTTGGGCTCTGGCCTCCATGAAGAAGCTTCTGCCTGGAAAGTCGAAGGTTTACTACCCATAACCCTTTCCCGAATTTCTCTCATCCTATCGTTCCCGTCACGCCTTTTAAATCTTTCTCGCATCGTATCTCGACGCCCGTTCCATCTCTCAGCTGGCCGATAAGACGTCTCTTTCTTTTCTTTTTCTTGGATACCCACATGCGGAGCAGAGTCCCTTGAAAATGCAGGTTTTGCAGGTGCAACTTCTAGTTTCCCGCCTTTATTTTGTCTAGGCTTCAAGTCCTTGACCAGCCGTGTGCGAGAGGGCTCTAAATCAATTGATTAACCATTTTGCGCGTGATGAAACCATTAGCAAAAAAAGTCACAACCTACTCGAAGAGATAGACTTCCCCTTGTACGCCTTGCCTCCTTTGTTCTGGGCAGAATTGTAAGGAGTGGAGTGGAATAATGACAACAAGGCAGGATCACGCGAAATACGTGGTATAAATGCTCCACTAGTTCTAAGCAAAGACATTGTCGTTTTTCTTGGTCCGGACACGTTACTAGTATGAGATGCCTCTGTTATTGAGATATTCGCATCAGAAAATAAAGCCAGAGTCTCTCGGTGGGAATTTTGGAGATGACAAGTTATAATCCTGAGGGTGAAGATTACATAATGAAATCGACGCGTACACATTCGCCCGGCGTGACCATTACATAAGTGCTCAAGCTCACAAATTTCATTCAAGCATAAAGACGAGTCAATTTATCGAACCTATAACCCGCAGTTCGCGAAACATCCATCAACATGGAATACCCAATGGCAAAAGACAAGCCTAGCAGAAAGGCAACAAGCAATTTTGCCTGTTCATCACGCCAAGTCACTAAAATTGCCTTCCCCTTCTCCGTTTCTCCAGTCTTGTCTACCAATACTTGACTAGGTGGCCTGTTACGAACAATTGACGACAAAGGTATCTTGTGGGCGGTCTGGAGTCCCGGAAGACCATCCAAACTCTTCAAATTCCATTCGTGCTGCCAATATCGCGTGCCTTCGTGGGCAAAAGTATCTGAGCCGACGACCTCCGGATTTTGTTTATCTTCAAAATCGAAGTCACGGTTATCACAAGCTTCGTTCCACTTTCGAAGTGCACTACGGTGCCCTTTGAAGTCGTAATAAGGGACGGCAAAGCCGCAAGACTACATAGAGTTTATCAAAAACTCTGGTGAACTCTTGCAAGCACTTACTGAACCAACTTTATGGACCTCTAACACAATTGCAGCCCTTGAACCTGGTTTCCTGGTCTCTGGTGGGATCAATGCTTCGTATTCCGGCGTCCCAAACTCATGCACGGTTCCTGAATGGATGTCAACAGGTCAGCTCACGCGATGCGAGGAAGCGCCACTTGCCAGTTCCCCATAACCTCACGATCCTAGGAGCACCAACGAATGCGTTGAACATGATGGTAATCCTCCCGTTCTCTCGTAGATGAGATATGGTCTCCACGCCTCGATAGTATGTGTGTTTGATGATTAGCAATCGTATAGGTTGTATATGACTCACCACTTCCTGTAAGATCTTCATACCACACTTTATGCTCATCGACAATGTGGAATGTCCCTTGAGTTCCTTTGGGGGATAAGTTGACGTGCCCAGATGGACTGAGCGGAGCAGTTGCCACCCAGAACATCTGTTGAGCATTTATCCATGTAATCAGGTGTTCAGGGATAGCATCGTAGAAGTTACCCATGACAGTGAGGGCTATGAGTTCAACTAGAGCTGGAAATTTTCTCTTGAGTAATCGTAGGAATGATTGGCGCTCATAGTAAAACCCCATCCGATGGTTGAATAGCGGTTAGTAGCAGTGGCCATCTTCCTACAGAAAACTATGAAATCGGGGTTCCATCTACAGCATGCCAAGGATAAATCGAGGAAACGGTCTCCGGAACAAGAGGCATAAATAACACAACGGGGCAGATGGCATGACCCGTCTACTTCAAGTCGAAAACACAACCGCGAGAAGTAAAGCTTTAACTATCCTTCAAGAAGCACCAATTGATGACGCAATGATGCAACCACGGGCAGAGCATAAACGGACTGTCTCAAGTATAAAGACTAGTCAAGTTATCAACCCGGGGAACTGAAATCTACGAAACATCCATCAACATAGAATACCCAATCGCAACAAACAGGCCTAGCGAAAATGCAACAACCAATTTCACCTGTTCGACTTTCCCCTTGGAATCTGAAGTTACAACGATGGCTTTCCCGTTCATCATTTTACCAGCCTCTTTTACATATTTTTTGACGGGTGGCCTGTCTCGAACAACAGACAACAACGGTGTCTTGTGAGCAGTCTGGAGGCCAGGGAGGCCATCCATACTCTTCAAATTGTAGACGTGCTGATGGTTTCGCGTGCCTTTTTTTGAAAACGTATCCGGATCAGCCTTGGAACCCAGGTTTACTTCGAAGTCAAATTCGTGGTTGTCGGTTCTTTCATTCCACTTCAGGATGGAATTGCGATGTCCTTTGAATTCGTAGTAAGGGACTGCAAACCCGCATGACTATATCACAACGGTTGGACCAGAAAAACAGGCTGCGATAAGCTGCAAATGCTTACCAAACCAACTTTATGGACGTCTACAGCAATTGCAGCTCTTGAACCTGGTTGTCTGGTCTCTGGTGGGATCAGTGCTTCATACTCTGGTGTCCCAAATTCATGCACGGTTCCTACAGGGACGTAGAGTTATCTCTGCTTAATGTAAAGAGATGGAAGCACCTTACCAGTTCCCCATAGTCTCACTATCCTAGGGGATGCTTCAAATGCGTTGAACATGACGGTAATTCTCCCGTTCTCCCGCAGATGGGATATAGTCTCCACACCTTGATTGTATTTAGATTCGATAAGCAGTAATTGTATACTGAAGATGGCTCACCACTTCCAGTGAGATCTTCATACCAAACTTTGTGCTCGTCGACGACATGGAATGTCCCTTGAACCCCTTTGGGGGATACATTAATGTGTCCAGATGAACTGAGTGGAGCAGTTGCTACCCAGAACATTTGTTGAGCATTTATCCATGCGACTAAATGTTCGGGGATAGAGTCGTAGAGCTTGACCATGATAGAGCAGATAAGGATTGAATGGCGGACATAGCGGGAATGACCGTCACTTGTGTCGTTGGCAGATTCAATGCCTGGGGCTTACTATGTCTCTGCGCACAATAACCCTTGCCAATATCGCGAAAACCGCAAGTGTCTATCCAGAACAGGCCGGAGGCCAGCCATGCTTCTAGGAGAAGCCAGTCAAGTGACAACACGGCCAAACGATCCCTGAATCTCTCTTTCCTGGCTTGACCGCACGCAGCAGGCTATGATTGTATCAGCTGCATGCCCACGCAAGGCAACATGACATGTATCAGGATGATAGTATCATGGGCCGGATATAGACACGCGGTCTGTCGGCACGGTCACGGTTATAACAGTACTAATTCCCCCACCGGATAAATTATCGTTGGCAAGTAACTCATCCCAAGCTGTGTTGATTTCCCTAATGGCGTACACTTTCCTAGACTTCGTATGGGATAAATTCAGACCTGCTGCTCCTGTTGTCAAGAAAGACCTTCAAGGCAAGAATGTCGTGGTTATTGGAGCAAATACTGGGATCGGATTCGAAGCAGCAAAGCACTTTGCCTCTATGAACCCCGCGCGTTTGATTTTAGGATGTAGAAACGAGGCGAAAGGGCGAAGAGCTATAGAAGGTAAGACAGCACATGTTGATTACCATTTCTTCCTGTTCACGCAATTTCATCAGAGATTGAAAGAGCGACAGGGTATCTTAATACCACTCTTTCGATTGTTGACCTCAGCGAATTTTCGTCCGTTGTTGCTTTTGCGGATAAATTCGAAGACATGACGCTCGATATCGTCGTCGCAAACGCTGGTGTTGCATGTGATAAGTATGAGACAACTCCGGACGGATGGGAACAAACGTATGTATCTCACTGAAATCTGAAATCCGTGCAGCATGAAGAGGTTTTCTTTAAAAGGCTAGAAGTGAATCATCTCTCAACCGCATTGTTGTCCCTTCTCCTCCTTCCTAGGTTGAAGGAAGCAGCTACGAAAGGATCTGCCCATCCTCGACTAGTCATTGTGTCGAGTGAAGGTCATCATTTCGCGAAAATACCGGAACGAGTTGTCTCAACCCCAAATATTTTGGAAGCAATGAACCGTGAGGACTATTGCAAGTCTCGGTATGTTCTACGTTCACCATCAGGTTTTACCCATTTAATTTCGTTGCAGGGGTATGCTAACACGTTACTTCGAATCCAAGCGTATGTACCCTCCTTCCTATCCTCATCTCAGCTCCAAAATATTCTTTTCATTTAGTTATGAACGTATTCGTCGTCCACGCTATAGCATCGCGCCTCACTAAAACATCTCCAATAATTGTGAACGCTGTTCACCCAGGATACTGCAAGTCCGAGTTGGCCCGCCAGGCCAAGTTTCCAAAGAAGATTTTTGTACGCATATCCGAATTCTTGTTCGCACGTTCCAGCGAAGAAGGGAGCAGAAGTTTGATTTGGGCTTCCATCGGTACTCCGTCTGATACAAGAGATAAGGAAGACGGGGAGGGCATACGTTTGCTGCAGGGTGAATATATTGCCCATGCAAAAATAATGGGATGCAGCAGTTATGCTTCGAGTGAAGAGGGCAAGGCTGTGGGCGAGAGAATTTGGGTAAGAGTCCTGCATTCTTTGTGTTCGAGTTCAACCTTACGAGGACGTCATTTTTTTTTCCAGGCTGAGACGATTGACATTTTGTCTAAAGTGTCACCTAAAGTTTCTACTATTGTAGAGAGCCTGAACTCATAGAGTTTACCATCGTGTTGGCATAACACTCAGTATCACTAAGAAGCCAAAGCACCTATATCCTCGGCTACAGTAACTCACTGTTATTCTCCGCGCTTACTAAACATGCTAAGGAACTCGTACATGGCCGCTGAACAAGTTCGTACCTATCGAAAGAGAACATGACTAACACGGTCCAATGATTAGGAGCAGGGTGATAAGTCGCGCAGCAGGGCTACGCATTTGCTTCCGTAGCTTCTGTGTGGCCGGGACTTACGATCTCAAGAATACCTGTTGTTATTGAAGCTTCATTAGCTTCGGTATTCTTCCAAATCGATTGTGATATGAGTTGAAGTTGAAGCTTTAAAACGTTGAAGTTTGGAGTGATGATAGACAACGTTCACGGTGGTATGTCTACTTGTTATGTGCGTCGAAATGGAATCGCAACTTCGTGAACGATAGCTCGGTGATATGTTACTAGTAAGGGTTGGGATTGAACGATTAGTATATCAGGTAGTAAATTCTGTTTGCAATAACACGTGTGTTTTTACTGATTGTCGGAACAAGTCGTTTAGTGAAGTTCAAAGAGCAAATGCAGCTGTCAAACACTAGGGGTATGGGGACCACAACATTGTGCAATATCTTGACCTTCACGGTAGGTGATATCATTACCATCGTACCCGTTCACTTTTTGATTCGAATATGTTTAGCTTGGCAGGGTCAGTTCGAGTACTCGACTTGGAGACTTCCAACTATGATGGACATGTAACGGGTTCATCTACTTCTTTATTCCATACTCATCAATATATTTATAGTTTTTCATCTATTGCTACAACACGATTGATGACGGGTCTTTGTGATTCGGAAATCTGATTGAATCTATCGCAGTCCGTGACATGTTAAGTACAGCACCTTGTTCTACCAGAGCAAGGTTTCATATACATCTTGTTAAAGATGTCTCCAAAGGTGTTTACATTATCGTACGTGGTTTAAGATCAATCGCTAAAGCGCTTTGTGTTGTCAGAATTTCAAATGGCACCAGTGGTCAAAGGCTGGTTTGGGTTTATTGCCTCTCTGTCTGGAACTGAATTGTCGCTGGAAATGGTGACTGATATATAGCAAAGGATAAGGAACCTCCAAAGCATCGCAAGAAGTGCATAGACTCGAAGCAATATCAGGCTCAAAACTTGCAAGAACGGATTCATAACCATGGGGTTCAAATGATGGCCGTGCGCGTGATATACGGGGCAAACCATTCCGAATCATTCTCGTGATCCTTCCAGTGGAATGTGTTGTAGAGAAGCTAGAATCTATTATCTTTTTGCTCATTTGCGAACATGGATGCTGGAAAAGTCGATTGTACGGGTTTGGTTTACATCGGTATGCCAACTATCTATTGCCCTTGACATGATTCTGTCGATATTGATTTGCAACATCAATATGGAACCAGAATTCATTGAAAGCGCTCTTCAGCGGCACGCGCCGGTTTCAATCGGCTGATGGCCCATCACAAATAACGAAGCCTGAAACAGATCCGAGGGGCATGAAACTTATCCAACGCCTCCTCCCTGATACTCCAAACCGACCGTTCGAACTAGATACCCTCTCAAGCGGATGTCGTTGAGATATATGTTCCCGTTCGTCAGTTATCATCTCTGCAAGAGCGGCCACCGTCCAGAAGACTCAAGGGGCGCAGAACGGGTAGTGCGTGATTTGTCCTATGGTCAAGATACCTTCTCTCGAAATGTTGCTACTTGAAAGAAGAATAGTATCCGCGGTTCTGTATTCTTTATTTCGGACTGCGTAAATGGGCGAGACGCTGACCATGGCAATTCAAATAATTATACAGTTATGGGTCCGGTGGGTGCTGTCCACTTGTGCTGACGGTAGCTTGGGCGCCTACTTCGATTTTTGTTCGCACAGATTTGATTTGGGGCACAGGTTCATCTCAGGGTCTCGGGGATAAGAAAAAAAGGATGCGAGAGCATGACCTAACGATTGCTTCGCGATGAACTTCGAGGCGCCCACGTCCATGGATTATTTGAGAAGAGGTGAGAGACTTCAAACATTCCGCAGGTTGCACTTTTTACTTTCCGAGTGGTAAATGTCAATGTTCGGGTTATCTGAAGTCTCAGGATACCTCTATATCTGACTTGTCGATACCCCGAACAAATGCCAACACGACGAATCAGGAATCTACGAAATGAATCAAGAGCGCGCGCAGTTGGTAAAAGTAACGCCACAATTTACTCCGCCAATTTGCGAGAAAAGACCCCAAAATCACGGCCTCGTGCGTGTGGAACCATATAGTCGTTATCATGACTTGGAATAGAAACACTAGGGTTGAAAATCGGCTCGATGTTCTTTGTACTCGTGTGCGCACTGACGGATAAATCGATTCAAGTCTATCTGTGGACTGTTCACAGCATGATTACGTCGGTTTTGCACGTCAGTAGTATCGAGGCAGAGTTTGGGCCATTCAATACGCTCTTCAGCGGCCTCGAGGTGGCAGCTGATCACAGCATACCACATCTATGTTTACGCTGGATATGGTACTTTTGTCTTTCTCCGTCCGCTTGCGCGACTATTCGACCGTTCCAACTAGATGCTCTCACCGGCAGATGCTGTTGACATGTACGTCTTGGATCACCTTCATCCTTCTCGCTTGTTGATGCACAATTGTTCTGCAGAAATACAACTTATTATTTGACACTCGCTGGATTCGGTCAGTCGATTCTGTCTTTTGCCTAGGCTCTCATAGCTCAAGTGTGAAAACTTGCATTAGTTATATTGTGCTACGACTATGTGTTGACGTTTCAGATGGAGATATCCGGATTCTGGTCTCCCTTGCAGTGCAATTGGGGGACGACCATTTTTCTTCTCAATCGTTATGTCTCCCTTTTTGGACACATACCGGTTGTCCTTGAAATATTTCTTCGAAATCCATCTGACAGGAAATGCCACATTTTGCAAGATTATCATCAGTATCTGGCCATCGTCATCCAATTTCTCGTAGCAGGTATGGACCAAAACGCTCCTTTGGTGTCGCAACCCTTCCACTTCCCTTTACCAAGTTATAATGATTACACGAACCTATGCGTTGTGGGGTGCAAGTTGCAAGATCCTTGCTTTTCTCGTGATCCTCCTTGTTGTTGTCGGTGCATTTGCAGGGGTGAGCAACCATGCGCGTTTTAGATCTGATCGAACATTCCTTAGTGTTGAAAAAGTGGAGCTTGTTTACTGGAAAGACTACGGATCCTGTTTCTGGTATTTATCCTGGTATAATCGGATGTCAATTGGCACCATCATCTAATCAGTGAGCGCTTCAAAGTCGTCCTCAATGTCGCTTCTTAACCATCATGTAGGAGCCACTGTAAGGCGCAGTCGATACTTTCACAGATCCTCACTGACGGGCTAATGATCCAGATATGGGTGCGGCTTGGGCTGGGGTTGTCTTGTTCGACACCACCATATTCGTCCTCACAGTTTATAAAGTGCTCAGATTTGACCGTATGGGTCATCGAACGATTGTGAATGTTCTGTTACGAGACGGTGAGTGTTTGGGACATGTCATAAATGTGAAAAACTCATACTGAGCGTCGCACCAGGTGCGGTGTATTTTGCGTAGGTCGAGGGTCTAAAGCGGATATGATTAGTACTCACGCAACGCTGATCTGTATTAGAGTCATGAGCATTACGACCTCGTCAAATGTCTTGACATACATGGTCGGTGATATACTTCGATTTCAGAAAAGATCGCTTCTGACGTGTAATATTGTTTAGATTGGCAGGGTCAGTCGACTATCTAAGAGACATCATTTCCCTGTAGCTCATGAGACACATTCCAGCCGTTCAGCCGCGGAGTGGTGACAAACATTACAAACGCGTATGTCGCATCTATTTTATTTTTGTGTCTTATCTAGCATTTATCTACGCGGTTCCAGTTTTGCCTCTGTTGCTGCAACAAGATTGATGTTGAACACTCGTCGTAGTAATCATGTCTGGATAGATGGATCAATGTCGATTCCGACTATTTCTAGACCAGCAAACATACATTTCGCATCTGCTATCGCTGATCCATTGTCCTCGTACTTACCAGAGCGGCTGGTTGAGCATGAGTCCAGACACGATGGTGAGTGTTGTTCCACTGCAAAGAATACATGTCTCCTCTACACAACGCACCCAGATATAGAGCTTGTGCCACTTGGAAGATTGACGAGGACTCGGATGTGATACCTCACTTCAAATTGATTTCTCAATTTATACTGTGATACATTGTATACGTATTTCAATTATTACATAGAGATTCGATGAACATGAAAATGTCTTCAAATATCCTGGTAGTACGGTACCCATGGGCACAGACTGAAGTTGATATCGGATCATCCGCATCTCCATTATTTTTTTTACTGATCGACAACAGGTAACGGTTAAACTATTAAAACGTTAACTACCGGATGGACGAGGCGATGATGAAATTCGTCGTGAGCAGCAACGTAGCACACCTAATCCATAATCCGAACTACTAGGCCTAGTACTACTAGATGCTCTCACAAGCTGAAATTGTTAATATGTAAGTCTGATGAGACCATTTTCACTCTGTTTTATTGAATGCTATTTCTTTTTTCGACAGATATATAAATCGTTATCTATCGCTCGTTGGTTTCGGTTCGTAAAGGTCATTCGTTAATAGCACTCAAAATCCAACTCCGTCTTAGTGGTATTATACTATGATTGTGTCTTGACGTCTGGGATGGCGATATCGCGATTCTGGTCTCCTCCTCAGCACAAGTGGGTGAGAGCCCTTTTCCTTCTGAATCGTTATGTCTCCCTCTTTGGGCACCTACCTGTTGTTGCAAAAACATTCCTTCAACATCCAACGGAGAGAGTGTGCAACATTTTTCGAATTTATCATCAGTATCTCGCCTCCATCATCCAAATTATCGTAGGAGGTATGCCCCACAGTACTTTCTGATACCGCAAACCGATCAATGTCTTTGAAATAGCTATTATGGTCACACGAATACACGCCTTGTGGGGTCGTAGTCGTACGATACTATTGCTTCTGGTGATGCTCGGCTTGGTCGTAATAGGGTTGGGAATGGTGAGTGGCAAGCATACCTTCTACTTGATCGAATCTTCCTCAACCCTTCCAAGTGGGCCTTGTTCGCCACTAGATCTGAACCTGCTATTCCTACAGTATACCCTGGAATAATTGGATGTCAATCGGGATTATCGATTAATCAGTGGGTGCCAGTGATCTTTGATATTCTCTCCTAACAATTTTATAGAAGCTACCGTAAGCTGTACCCATTGCAGAGAAGAATTCACTCTGATGTAGTGATACAGATTTGGCTGTGTTATGGGGTGCAATGGTCTTGTTCGACACAACTATTTTCGCACTTACGGTTTACAAATCTGTACAATTCAGACATGGGGGTCATCCATCGGTAGTAGACGTTTTGTTACGGGATGGTGAGTGTTTCGTGCACCAATGACAAAATCCCTGTTTTACTGGAATTCGTTCTAGGTGCAATTTATTTCGCGTAGGTCAGATATCTTGGGATGAAACCTTTGCTAACGTACTCGTCGGGATCAGAATTATTAGCACTATAGGGTTGTGCAACGCTTTAACATTCGTTGTCAGTCATTTCCTGCGATCCCGGATCTAAATTGTTTGCTGACCTTTTCAACTTGTTGTAGTTTGGAAAGGTTAGTTGACGATTCAAGGTTCTTACTCTACAGCTCACAGAATATATATTTCCAGCAATTTAGTCGCGGGATCCTGACGGTCATAACGAATATGTGCGTCTCTTCCACTGCTATTATTTTACCTGTCGCTTGCTAATCATCGTTGTAGTTTTTCCTCTGTTGCCACGACACGGCTGATGTTGAACATCCGTCGACGCGATCAGAGAGATTGGCTGAATGGATCGTTGTCGATTCCAACTATTACAACTTCAAGTATTTCGAACCGTGCTAGCATCCCTCCTACATCTGCTGTCATTGATCCGGAATGCGCGTCTCGTGGGTAAGCGGCCAAGCGGAGTGGTGTATGTGTTAACATATTTCTCCTCTACATGTCGCATCCCTTGGAGCTCGAATAACTGCAACTTGGGGAGTTGGTCAGGTTTCGATGCGTCGCTTGCATTTTGGGAGAACGCATTTGTAGTCAGATTATAATATTGGACGTTTTTTTTTATACTTATTATTTCAGATATAGACTCCGAGCGCTGTGTTTCTTATTCCATAGAGAACGATGCTTCTCCAATATTCCCAGCACATTGTCGGAGACACTTGATTTCGATACGGTTGTAGCGAAAATACCAGTGGGTTCAAGTGAAACCGGAACACTTGAGTTGGATGAGATATTAATAACTTGGGCCGAAACATTGCTATGAGAAGATTCCAGACCAAATCTTCGGTTCATAGAGAACGAACTTGATAGATGGAACTAAAGCATACGTTTTCGAGACAATTGAATAAGGGCTGCGCGGCGCTCATATCGATGGATCAGTTGATGTCTCGGGCGTGGCTTGGGGACTATCGAGCCCGGCATCAACAACAAATATAATCTTGTACAGACTGATAGAATCCTGTTTTGGAAAAGTCGGGAATCCAGCGCAGACTCTGATAGGCACAGAAGAACCTGGGATTTTGGATATTTCGGACACAAGCGTGACTAGTAAGTAGTATACGGCATGAGATGAATCTACCAATAAGAGGACTTTGGAAACTTCTACCACAGAAACTGCAGTGCGACCTGGTGACGGTTACAGTGGTAGCTTTAGTTGCTGGTAATACTAGGCCCGTCACGACGGTAGTAAGTTCAATACGGATTACATCCGAGCTTGCGGGGGCCAGCCCAGTCGTCACGGAGTATTGTATTGCCAGTGCCTGTGGTAATTATCATGACTTGCAGATGGAGCTGGCCTCTACAAGCCACGATGATCAACTGCACGCTGTGAAGGTTCTGACCGGGGGCGACCAAACTTTTTGACTCGAGACGAATGGGAACACCAATTACTAGGGACGAAACCGGATGGTCAAAAATGTGCCCACCAAGTTCGGTGATCGGCACCTATTCGACATACATCAGTCCTTGAGCGCCCATCACCGAATGCAACCCGTTCTACTTAGCAAACAATGGCGGCATGAAACCTGCTGAACGGCTTCTTTCGTTGGCACGCCTCACCCACCGTTCGAACTAGATGCTCTCACAAGCAGATGCTGCAGATATGTATGTTTGATATATTTTGCTCTTGGCTCTCTTTGACGGATATTTTTTTGCTCGGCAGAGATGTAAATTATTACCTCTCACTCACTGGCTTCGGTTCGGCAAACATGCTTTGTTCAAAAATGACCAATGCTGATATCATTAGTCAGTCGTGTTGTGCTACGATTATGCACTGACGTTCGAGATGGAGGCTTCGCGGTTCTGGTCTCCCCTGCGGTATGATGGGGGTAGTGCAATTTTCTTCCTGAATCGATACGTTACCCTCTTTGGACACGTACCTGTCATTGTTGAAGTCTTTTTTCAACATCCGTCGCACAAGTTATGCCGCAAGTTGCAAGTCTATCATCAGTATCTAGCCATCGCGGTCCAAATTATCGTCGGAGGTAACGCAGTAAATTGAATTTTTGACATCGAAACTCATTAAATCTATTTTGCAAAGTCATTATGATTACACGAACTTATGCTTTGTGGGGCTCCAGTCGCACGATTCTTGCGATTCTCATCATAATTGCTGCTGGAGTTATCGCCTTTGGAGTGGTGAGTGACAACGAGCACGCGTTATATTTGTTTCTAACAGTCCTCAACGTTCAAAGTGGAGCTTATCTACAGGGAAATCTGACCATTCTATTTCTGGTATATATCCTGGCGTCATTGGGTGTCAATTAGGTCTATCATCAAACCAGTGAGTACTATGTAATGAATATTTAATGTTTCTTTCCAATCATTATAAAGGAGCCATTGTAAGACACATCCTTCGATGGATTTCTACTTATGACCTGATAATTCAGACATGGGAGCGGCGTGGGGTGGAGTGCTCTTGTTAGACTCGACTATATTTGCGCTCACGCTTTACAAATCGCTTCAACTCAAGCGTATAAGCCGCCGATCTGTAGTGTATGTTTTACTACGAGATGGTGAGTGCCCGGCATACCGATGTGAGATACTTCCATTTACTGACCGTCGTTCTAGGTGCAGTGTACTTCGCGTAGGTGGAGGTCCTGGAGTTTGAATTAGTACTAACGTACTTGACGACCGCATCAGAGTCATGAGTTTTACAACATTGTGCAATGTCCTCACATACATTGTTGGTGATACTCTTTGACCTTTAATACAAACCGCTTCCTGACTTGTAATTCTTATAGCTCGGTCGGGTCAGTTGACCATCTGCGACCATTGTTCTTTAGCTCACGGGATATGTTCTAGCCATTTACTCGTGGGGTAATGACAAATATAACGAACGCGTACGTCTCGAGTGTTTTATCCTTTATCATTTTTAACGCGGATGTAGTTTTGCCTCTGTCGCTGCAACACGACTAATGCTGAATATTCGCCACGACAAGGATATATGGCTAAATGAATCTTTATCAGCCATAAGTACCTCGACGCGAGGATCTACTCACATCAATTTTGCATCTGGTGTTGCTGATCCAGAATCTTCATTTCTACAAAGGTGGCGAGCTGAGGGTGAGCCTAGGCAGGATGGTGCGCTTTATTTTATGGTTATGATGTCTCTCCTCTACATGACGCTTCTAGATATAGAACTGTTGTCGCCGAGAGAGTCAGTAAGGATTCGACCTACCAGTTGATTTTGAGGAAATTAATACATTGGACATTCCTTGGCGGATTACTTCAGGCGAGACACTTCTCAGTAGACTCAATGCATCATTTTCATTCTGTAACGCAAGCTAATGTAATCGAGGTCAGGACCATGACCCATCGTCTTACAATGTCGGAATATCACTCGGACTATTCATGAGCATGCCGCCGTCTGAGAGTCAGTATCACAACAACCATTCTCATATAGGGTCTTTTGCAAGTAGGTAGCGGGACAGCCCGAAAACCCGAGAAAGGGTCAGCATCAATGACAGAAGATCGCATAACGCCTAAAAAATATGTGAGTGAAAGTTGTTAAACGTGGACTGGGTCGGGTAGGCGCATCGAATCTCATGAGGTTATATTATCTAAATTGTCCACAATGCCTCGGTCTATTAGTACCGAGGTATCTTTCGAAACGCTCTACGGTAGCGGCATCCGATCTGCGGTGATGGTCCATCATGATGTGCAACTGTAGGCTTGGTAAGCTCTGATGTGGCTTAGTGTATGTAGCAAAGGAAGGAGCTTATGGGTCTTCTCTGAATCTGATTTTCATTCATGTGGATGAATAGTGATACATTGATACTGTACAAGGCTGTGAACCGCGGAAATTCTACGTATCTTCTTTACACTGGAATTTTTGCCTTGATGAGGATAATCTCGCTTCACTCCAGACTAGGGCGAAGGAATGGGTGGGAAGAAGCATAAGGCAACTGATTAGAGTAGCTACTAGTTACAGTACTGTAAAAGGAAAGTCATGACCTTGTCTGATTAATAGAACACAGTCACTTCGGTCCAAAGGTGGCCGGATCCCGGGTCGTGCCGAGGCATAATAGCAACGACACAATCTCTAGTCACCATCTATCTGTTCCGGACACTTCCTGGAATCGAATCTGCGGCGGCCACTGACTAGTCACAGTCATTGGAGTGATCTCTCCATGCGGAGTATTCGCATTTTTACCACCCAAAGGTGTCAATACTGCGTGTCTCTCATCATGATCAGAGTCTGATATTATTACAAATCCCGTTCGGATTGAGCATAGATATCACACGTCCGTGTTCCGAGCTATATCTCTGACTTTTACTCGTTCTAGTGCGGAGATGGAATTCTGCGTGTTTTACCGGAGCGAAAAACGGCATTCTTCCGTTGTCTACCACACTATCATCAGCATCCAGGATTCAGGCGCATCAACAAGTGAACCAGGTGACCCCCGGCTTGTTGGAGAAGTACTCTTTGTCCCATCTTCGCAACTGTTCTAGCTTTGTCTTCGCGTTGCTTCGCCCCGAATCGAGGGGCAGAGGGTGGAGATACGGTGCCGTCAGGTAGGTTTGACGGTTCTTAAGATCTTTATGTGCTTGAGCTTTTTTTGATCTTTGTTTTTTTTTTGTTGCAAAAAAAAGTGACTCCTGGTCCACAAGTGATAATACAGAGAGTACGTTGGACCTGTTCCATTGAATATGCAATCAGGCCTTTCCCACTGGCGTCTCCTAATCGTCCCCCCGAACCTTGCCCTTACACGTACGGATATCCTCGATATGTGAGTGCGCTGCGTAACTTTACGAGGACCCTTTGATCCAAATTGTTTCGACAGAAATGCAAATTATTATTTATCACTTGTTGGCTTCAGTTCGTCAATATCCTCTTGTTGAAGACGCTCACGGTTGACCTTACACTAGTTGTATTGTGTTACGACTATACGCTAACCTTAGGAATGGAGACATCCCGGTTCTGGTCACCCTTACAATTCAGCTGGGGAACAGTCTGTTTCCTTCTGAATCGTTATGTCACCCTTTTCGGACACATACCTGTAATCGTTGAGATGTTTCTTCAGCATCACACGGACGATGTATGCCACATTTTGCAAGATTATCATCAATATTTAGCAGTTATCGTCCAAGTTCTCGTCGCAGGTGCGCATCAACAAACCTCCTAGTCATTGAAATCCATTAAATATCCTTTCCCGAAGTTATCATGATAACAAGAACTTATGCTTTGTGGGGCTCTAGTCGCAAGATCCTTGCGTTCCTCGTGATACTTGCTCTTGGTATCTTAGCTTTTGGAGGAGTAAGTAGTATACACGCCTTGTATGATCTAATTTTGCTCAACATCCGAAGTGGAGCTTGTTTGCCGGGAAGTCTGATAATAGTCTTAATGGGCCATACGATGGCGTAGTCGGATGTCAATTTGCATTATCATCTGATCAGTGAGTGTCAAGCAACTCCTCGATGTTTCTTTCTAACTTTTTCAAAGGAGCTACCGTAAGGCGTACTTGTCACTTTAGGGACTTTGTATTGATGACTTCATGACGCAGACATGGGCGGAGCATGGCTCGGAGTGGTCTTATTCGACTCTACCATATTTGCGCTCACTGTTTACAAATCTCTCCAACTTAGACGAGTGGGTGATAGAACGATAGTTGATGTTTTGTTACGAGATGGTGAGTGTTTAGCATGCTAATTTGAAAATTTTTTTTTATCGATCGTCCTTCCAGGTTCAGTTTATTTCGCGTACGTCGAGCGTCTGGAATTAGAATTAATACCAACTCATTTATTAACAGAGTCATGAGTATTACGACCTTGTGCAATGCCCTAACATACATGGTATGTGATGTTTATCAATTTCAAACGTAAATCGTTTTCTGACATTCAATACCTTCAGGTTGCCAAGGTCAGTTTGACTATCTAATACTAATACTGCTACCCTGTATCTCACGAGATATGTTCCAGCCCTTCACTCGAGGGGTGATGACACCTATAACGAACGCGTGCGTCTCGATCATTTTTTCATTTTTACTAATTAATTCGGTTGTAGCTTTTCATCTGTTGTCGCAACACGACTGATGCTGAATATTCGCCGTGTTCGGACTAGGTCACTGAGTGAATCGTTAACGACTTCGAGCACGAGGCAGGATATCTGGTTTACAACTGCTATTCCCAACCCTGGATCCATCTTTATGCCAGATCAACCACTCGAGCATGAGCTTGAAGTACTTCAGCATATTGGTACGTGTTGTCTTGTAACCACATATTTCTCTCTTCTACATGATGCGTTTAGATCTGCCACCGGCAAAATTGCCATCTGAGGCTTGAGTTTCAATCAAGACACCGTTGTATCAATACTTTCAGCATTTTACTTTTTGCTTAGACGAGTCTCTTATAAGGGGGAATCATGAAGGTGGTAAAAGAAGTGATGAGGAAGAGAAAATGGTGTTTACCAAGATGATTTGGAGTTCGGGCTTCATTCCATGGGCGTTGAGTGTCGTCCGTGAACGTCCCTTGAGTTGATCTATACAGTACACGTGTAGCGTATTTTTAAAGTACTATTTACACGAAGAAAATATTCTTCTTGCTTCGAAAGTCTCGGTAGCAATTGAGAAGAATAATTAAATCGGCGTGGCCCTGAATATGAAATAAACACTGGCATAATAAGCTTTTATAGGAGGCTTACCGGTTGCAACGGCGTCTATGTAAAGATCGAGCCTAACCCATCCTTTCTTGATACTATCCCCCTCCCTTGTCGACGCGGAAAGAAAATT
>QGOD01000166.1:36326-49067 GCA_003313065.1 Sarcodon sp. MG97
CCGGTAACGCAGCTTAGATCAAGCTTGTGTCAGTGGTCAGCTCCACTTGTTGGAAACGTCGGAGAGGGAGAAGACAAATTAATGGAAATTTTGGCGCAAACCTCTTCGTAAAGAGCGGGGCCGTCTCCGATACGGCCAAACATTGGGACTACTTCAGCAGGACTGCTATACAGGTCTTGCTTGGATTAGACCGCTGCGTCGGCCGCGAAGTTAGTTCAGTCACAGAGTCATTTCGGCGATTTGAGTGGATGATCATTGTCCCGTGATTTACGGAACTACATAGACCTTATTTTAATATGCGGGTGGAGCATTGAAGCTATGCTGGAGACGAGATTGCAAAGAGTGAGACTTCGCCAGAGGGCGCAAAACGTCGAAAGACAGAGAAGGGAGGAAAACAAGAAAGTCAGGGTCGAATGGAGCACAATTTAATGGGGTTGTGGTCATCGTATTGAGATGGTCATCTTTGCTAGTCGTTGTCTGTGAACAAGCTGTAAGAAATATGGATTGTCACCCTTACTGTGATTATTCCGGCAATTGCCGACCTATTAGACAACGATCCAAAGCATAACGTTACTTATACATTTTAGTTGTCAGCTTCAAGTAATCTTGTTGATGCGCTCGTCGCTGATATCGATATAAGAACTGAACGATGATACCATAATCTGATCATATCCCCCCTTCGCTGGTGTTCCCTTGATCAACTGTACAAGCTAGATGCTCTCACAAGCAGATGCTGCGGACATGTAAGTGCCTTTGGCGAATTTTGCTGCAGTCATTGACGAGATCCCGTTCGGCAGAGGTGCAAGATATTATTTGTCACTCATCAGCTTCAGTTTGTTATCATCTCGTCAAGACGTACACAACTATTAACATATGATAAATCAGCTATATTATACTACGACTATGCGCTGACGCTCGGGTTGGAGATTTCCACGTTCTGGTCTCCCATACGATACAATTGGGGGAGTGTAATTTTCTTCGTCAATCGTTATGTCTCTCTCTTCGGACATATACCTGTCATCGTTGAAATGTTCCTTCACAACCCGAAGGAGAAATCATGCCACGGTTTGCTGGTTTATCATAATTATTTGGCCATGATCGTCCAAATTAACACCGGAGGTACGGGGAAATTTTCCTAACCGTTGCATATCGCTCATTTTCTTTAGCAATCATGATTACACGAACTTATGCGTTATGGGGCTCCAGTCGTAAGATCCTTACATTTCTTCTGGGCCTCGTTGTTGTTGTTTCGGCATTTAGTGCAGTGAGTGATCTGCAAGGTTATTTCTGGATTGAAAAATTTTTCTCAACGTCTGAAGTGGAACTTGTTTGGGAAGTCTAACCCTATCGTGAACGCGCTGTACCCTGGCATAATCGGATGCCAGATAGGTCTTTCAACTAGCCAGTGAGTAACAACCCTTATGATGGTTCACTCTCTAATCCCTTTAAATTCACAGTAATACAAACATGGCTCTAGCGTGGGCCGGACTGGTCTTGATCGACGCTACAATATTCGCACTCACGGTTTATAAATCGCTCCAATTCCAACGTAATGGCCGTCAATCAATAGTGAATGTTTTGTTACGGGATGGTGAGTGTTTGTTATACAGATAAGAACCTCCTTCACTAAATATTGCTCCAGGCGTAATGTATTTTGCGTAGGTTGAGATTATAGTGTTGAAATATCTGCTGATTCACTTGTATGGATCAGAATTATTGGCACTACAGCCTTGTCCAATGTCTTGTCAATCAGTGTCAGTAAATCTTTTATTATCTAATCCAAACCGACTCCTGATGCACAGTTTACTATAGTTTGGCAGGGTCAGTTAACCATCTGAGACTCCTGGTTCATGGCTCACGGGATTCACACTAGCCATTCAGTCGTGGGATAACTATGACTCTAACGAACATGTGCGGCGCTTCCTTCTTCCTTCATCATCCAACAATCTTTTACGCGGTTGTAGATTTTCATCCGTTGCCGCAGCGAGACTGATGTTGAACATTCGCCTTCATGATCAAAAAGTCTGGGTCCCAACAGTAATGCCCATGAGCCTTACTACCACCATCCGGTTCACACCTGCTATCGCAGATCCAGAGTCCTTGCATCTACGAGAGCGACGAGCTGATAATGAGCTTGAAATGCCTAAAGGAGATGGTGCGTATTATCTTATGGATATCGTATAACTCAACATCCTGTACGCAGATTTGGAGTTGCTGCCAGCTAGGCAGCCAGCAAGGATCTGAACGACTGAATAATTTTCAAGAAAATGGTTGTGCTCATACTGTAAATTTTTTTAAATGTCTTTACTAGTCACTTCAGGCGAGAGAGCCTTTCTCCAAACCTGGAGGTTTGATTTATTACGTTAATTTTATCTGATGAGGTGGAACGAGAGACATTGGAGAAAATGGGCGTTTGTAGCCTTGAACTTGGGTAGGACACGGAATAAATAAATAACTTACTCACACAAGAATTGTATAAAAAACTGCAGCCATCTATAGGGGCGATAAACTAGAAATATTCAATGACGACACAGTTAGGATTGGACTCATAAAACTATAATCATTGCTCCCTTCGTGACAAGTGTGTCGGCAAGGAGTCGATCCCAACGCCTTCGCATTTCCACCACTTTTATCCACTATCCGCATACTACCGCCGGTGATCGCAAACTTGAAGATACCGTTTGAGCCTTTCGCCACCGTTGATCATACACTCATTGGCAGACACCCCAAGAACACAGGGGGGTGGACCAAACGAAGAGAGGAGCACAAGGGACCGACGACAGAAAAACAAAGCCCAGCCCAGCAAGTGGCTTGCAGATCCGGAAGCTCATAATATTCTTCTTCTCTGGAGGTTTCTACTTATTCGGCGAGGATCAAGTGGAGATTGCCAATCATTTCCGCATTGACACCGGCTTGAACCCACGTTCGGCACTGACTGGGAGGCGCCCTTGTAACTTTGACAGAAAGAAACAAGAAATGGAGGCTAAACGGACTAGAGATACATAGTAAAGATCAGCTGTAATAGACTTGGGAAAGATATAAAAGCCGTAGGTAACGTAGTTGCAATTTCCACTCTCATTTTTCAAGTTTGTTGGTAACATCTTGATATTAGTAACATCTAGCGGCGATCCGGCGGCCATGGTCTAATGCGTCGTCATCAATGATCCTTATCATAACATCCCGATTTGCGGATGGGGCACGCACCGTGAACAGTCGTAGGAATCGAATGTTGTCGTACATGAACTTCCGATATTCAATGTCACTGGTATGTATAGCATACACATTATACATATATTGACATCGATTCGAATCAAGATTAGACCAAGCCTCATTTGAGACACCGTACCGCCGCATTACCGCGCGGGTGCCGAAAACGAAACTCATCCATTTCACATGAAACGTGGTCAAGGATTCCCAGACGAGGGCTGTCTCAGAGCTCACCAACACTACCTTACTGTCCACCATCTGAACTAGATGCTCTCACAAGAGGATTCCTCCGATATGTATGTGAGATCAAGTTCATTATACTCTCTAATCTCTGAATCCTATCTGGCAGAAATGCAACTTATTATCTAGCTCTCGTTGGCTTCGGTTCGTCGAAACTTTGTTCCAAAGACACTCGTGCTGAATTCCGCTTCAGTTGTATTGTTCTACGATTATGCGCTGACGTTTGGGATGGAGGTTTCCGGATTCTGGACTCCTCTGCAATACGACTGGGGAACAGCCATTTTCCTCCTAAACCGTTATGTCTCCCTCTTCGGACACATACCTGTTATCGTGGAAATTTTTCTTCACCATCCGACCGAGAACGTATGCCAAGTCTTACAACATTACCATTGGTATCTGGCTGTTGTTATCCAATTGATTATAGGAAGTATGGATCATGAATCCTCTTGATACCACCCAGCATTTCACGCCCTCTCAATAGTGATCATGGTTACACGAACTTATGCCTTGTGGGGTCGTAGCCGCAATATCCTTTTGTTCCTCGTGATGCTTGCTATTGCTGTCATAGGTTTTGGGATGGTGAGTGGCACACACTTTATAATCGATCCAACATTTCTTACCGTGTCAAGTGGAGCTTGCTTGCTGGTAAATCTGAACCTAGTGTTTCTGCACTCTACCCTGGTATGATTGGATGTCAGCTGGGGTTGCCAACTAATAAGTGAGTATCAGCCTACCAGGTTACCTTTCATGATGTCTTCTAACTATTTCTAGGAGCCATCGTAAGGTGTACCTCTCGCTTTCGCAGATTCGCACTGACAAGTAGTAATCTAGGCTTGGGCGCGGCATGGACTGGAGTCGTATTGTCCGATGCTATCATATTTGCACTTACCGTTTACAAATCGGTCAGAATCAGACAAACTGGCCACAGAACGATTGTAGATGTTCTGCTACGCGATGGTGAGTGTTGGTAACAAAATGAAAAAAGACATTTTCAATTGACCGCTCTCCTAGGTGCAATCTATTTCGCGTATGTCGAGAGTTACAGTTAATAGTTAGAACTAACACATATATCTGTGTCAGAATAATGAGCATCACGACTCTGTGCAATGTCGTGACATATATGGTCGGTGACATCTTTCAACCTTACCTGCACGATATTTCCTGATGTACAATATTTCCAGGTTTGCAGGGTTAGTTGATGTTTTCATAGACCTTCTCTCTAGCTCACGAAATATATTCAGCCCTTTAGTCGAGGATTGTTGACACCTATAACGAATGTGTACGTCTCAACTATTTTTCCGTTTAGTGTACGTTAACACGGTTGCAGCTTCTCGTCTGTCGCCGCAACAAGACTTATGTTGAACATCCGCGGCGTTCGAAGAATCTCGTTGACGGATGGATCAATGTTGGCTTCGACGACAAGGCCAAGTATCCGATTTACAACTGCTATCTCTAATCCAGGCTTGGGGCCTTCAATTGCGCCAGAGCAACCAGTTGAGCACGAACTCGAAGAGTTCAGGCGTGATGGTGGGTAGTAACCTATGGCTATGAAATGCTCCGAGCTTTACATGATACTACATAAATAACCTTAGCGTAATACTAGGAGTACTGTATTATCTTGTTCTATTTGCGTACCAAGTACGCTGGATTAGTAATGGTATACGATGAGATGCGGATATTTATAAAGCAAGCCTATTGATAGGACGTGAGCAAGTGTTACTTTCAAATAAAGATGCAATCTCAGTCATTATGTAGTTGAATGACCAAAGGTTCGGTTGACGAAGTGGAGGCTTGTTGAATTTTAAGATTATTTTCGTAGTATTACAGTCTGGATTCCTAAATAGGTTATCTATTACATAAGCAGATCTCGGTTTGATCCCTGTATCTTTTTCTTTGCTTGTTTGTCGGCGAGCTCAATGACAAACAATTCACTCATTTCCTTGTTGATGTATCTCGGTTGCTAGTTTCTCATATTCTACTATCGCAACTAGTAGAATTTCAACAAGGCTTGCACTAGATGACTCAATGAACTCGGGGACCTCACCTCATTTTGCCAGACGCGTCGGATATGGTGAAACAGAGATAGAAGCGCCATCGCGAAAGGCGTGCAACTGAACACACCGGTGATCTCAATTCTTCAAGTTCCGTGTTTCTGAGGTCCTCATTGCTGATAGCAGAATCTCAATATAGATGGACTCATCGTGGAACCGAAACCATCAACGCATAGAAAAGGCCCTTCTTTGATGACGTACCGTAAAATACTTCTGAGAAAGCAGCAGGTTATTGAAGGCAGTTGCGTGATGTACACATGTGAACTAGCTCGGATTTTGCAGCTCCTTAGGTAACAACCCGGTAGCACATCTCGTGGTATATTATATGCAACGTTCTGTTCTTATGTAAGTCATGACTTCGTTAACGTAGCGTTACCTGTGAGGCTCATCAGGAAATTTCGTATCTTTCAATGCTTAGGCCATTGGTATGGTTTACAATGGCACCCTCTCCACAGTATGCTTGTGATGATGCTGATTCAGACGGGGAATCAGTCGAAACGCTCTACACCGTGAGTCTACACTAGTGACACGTCACTCTATTTTGTAGTCTCTAATCACGAATGTGCAGGAACAACAAATCCGTTCAATTTTACGTGAAACATGGTCAATGACTCAAGTACTCTCTTACTGGCGTCGAGAGATTGTCAATTCATTGACCGTTCGGACCAGATGATTACCCAAGGCTCCCAAGGTTACTCAGATATTTCCGATATGTAATATCAAACGGACTGTGCTCTACTCTGGTTTACTAGATCTTATCCAGCAGAAATGCAAATTATTATATATCCCTCGTTGGCCTTGGTTCGTCAACTTCGTTCGAGACAGATCCTTACTGCCGAATTCTCGTTACAGTTGTATTGTTATATGACTATGCACTCACAATAGGGATGGAGATGTCTGATTTCTGGTTCCCTCCGCGACACGACTGGGGGGCATCATTTTCTTCCCGAACCGTTACGTTGTCCTGTTCGAACACATGCCTTTCATCGCTGAAGCGTCTGTTTGAGAAGATGTGTTCCATTTTTGAAACTTATCATCGATATTTGGCCGCCCTTATCCAAATCATTGTAGCATGTGCGGACGAACAAACTTTCTGATGCTTACACACCATCGAATATCGATTGAAAGTGATTATGATTACCCGAACCTACACCTTGTGGAGGTGTAGTCGCAAGATCACTTTCGTTCCTCGTAACGCTCGCCTTTTGCTGTCGCATGTTTTGCAACAGTAAGTAGCATGAACATTTGTATCAGATCAAGTCTTACATAGTGTTCGAAAGTGGAGCTTTTTCGTCGGAAAGTCTGAATCTACTATTATTGCGCTATGCCCTGATGTGATTGGATGTCAACTAGGATTATCAAATCATCAGTGAGTTCCAGGTAACTTTCAGCACTATCTCCTAAACATTCCATACGAGTTATTGTAAGACGCACTTATCGGCTTGGAAGACTTACACACTGACAAAGTATAATGCAGACATAGGCGTGGCATGGGGTGGAATGGTCTTGCTCGATGCCACGATATTTGGACTCACTGGTACCGTGTATAGATCTTTCAAGCTTAGACGAATGGGCCATAGGATGATGGTGGATGTTATGCTACGAGATGGTGAGTGTCAAAATATACCAATGTGAAACGCTTCTTTTGCTGAACGTCCGCCCAGGCGTGGTTTCTTTTGTGTATGTCAAGAGCAGACTTGATAGCTAGTGCTTGTCCGCACTAGAATCACGAGCATTACGACGCCGTGCGATGTTCTGACGTGCATGGTCAGTAATATCGTCCTATCTCGGATATAATCCCATTTTAACCTGCCGCTCCCTTCTTTCTAGAGTAGCAAGGCCAGCTGAATAACTAACATTCTTGCACTGCATCTCACGAGATATTTTCCAGCCCTTCATTTGTGGGGTAGTGACAAACATAACGAACGCGTGCGTACTATGCCTTATTTTTTATCATCTATCACTCGCTAACCCAGTTGTAGTATCTCATCTGTTGTTGCGACGAGACTTGTTGTTGAACATTCGTCATGTTCGGAGATTCTCTTCCGGTGAACCATTGTCGAATTCGACTTCAATCGCGAGAAACGATATATCTGGTTCACGTCTGCTGTTGTCCGTCCAGAGCCGTCATTTTGGTCAGAACAACTAGTTGGGTATGAGCTGGAAGAGCTCAGAGGTGTTTGTGCGTGTTGCTATATGACCCTGTTGTCCCTCTGACTTCACATGAGTCTAGATTTCAAATAGTAACCTCTGAAAGGACCGGAAAACATTCGATCCCCTACCCTCGTGCTCGTACTACAAATGAATGCTTCTTCTATTTGCACACCAAGTACTTACCAGATGTATAATATGCAGGCACTACCACACCACACAATATAGTACGAAAAGAGAATAGGATGCCACTATTTTACGAACTCAATTTACTTAATATCATTGGCCGATTCCGGGCCTGCCTGGGGAAATTGTTTCAGCGCTTCTAACTTGAACGTTGTTGATGCCCCCATTGATTTGTGTAAATGATCCCGGATGTGCTCTACATATTCCTGTTTAGAGCTCATGAAGACGTACATCGTAGTCCGTCTTGTTGGATAGCAGAAACACTTTAGAAAAGAGTAAATTGAGCCGACAGCCACTGGCGAACTTAAAAGATAAACTCATTCCAAGCCAGGTGTATGACAACAAACAGTGATGAAAATCGTGGCAAGTGGGGGGTAGGTGCAATGAATATGCGTGATCAGCACGAGAGTCTTGAATGGTACTGTCATCGAAGACAGTATCAAGTTCCATTCAAACATGAAACATCAGATGGTGACCGAATCCGTCGCCATTGAATAGCCCCCCCATACTGATCCCGAGGCAACAGATGATCAGATTACGCGAACTGATTCATCTTCAACAAGTTCGAGTTGGAGTTGAGAACCCTAGTGATCGCGCACCAGATCAAATGCTAGAGTACACGCGGATGACTTGACTGGAGAGACAAAGTATGTGAGTGATCGCATTCTGACCAGAGACCGGAGAGGTGGCCTAGATTCAGTGGTGTCATGATGGCCAGGAAGGAGGAGGAGGAGGAGGACGGAACCAACCACAGAGAGAGCGGTACAAGTCACATGACCATTGATTGGCTGAATTCTAGACCGACGACTGTTGTCAAATGTCCGTTCGGCTGATGACACAGACTTGGGTATCATCCAAGGCCATCATAATCTTTTGAGAATGTTGAAACTTGCTCTTGTCTGTCCCTGACCCGGATTTTGGTCGGCAGAGGCGTGAGATATTATCCATCGCTTGTCGGCTTCAGCTCGTCAATATCTTGTTAAAGACGCTCACAAATGGCGTCTCATAGTACAAGTTGTTTTATACTGTAACTATTCATTGACGAATTTTGCGTACAAGGTAGGGCTTTCCGGATTCTGGTCTCCCCAGCAGTGTTGTTGAGAGAGTGTAGTTTTCTTCTTGAATCGTTTTGTCGCTCTCTTCGGGCATATACCTGATACCGTCCAATATTTTCCACAATCTGTGGGAGGCAGTATGTCATAATTATTTGGTCGTCATCGTCCGAATTAACACAGCAGGTACGAAGAAAACTTCCTGATCGTTGAAAACCACTCAATTTCATTTGAAAAGGGTTAATATGATTGCACGAACTTGGGCATTGTAGGCTTCAGTCGTAAAATCCTTTGGTTTCTCTTGGGACTGTGGTAGGTGATCCACACTCACTCTATACTAACGAACCATTCAATGGTCGAAGCATACATGTGATATCGAATGATTCCCTCTCCAACAATTCTGTTCACATTGGCGGCGTATAGTTACACAGGCATGGTAGAATTGTTTCGTTAGGCACAAATATGTTTGTATTCACGGTTCACAAATCCGGAACTAGGGCCTTGTGCAAAGGCTTCACGCTTATTGTCAGTGATATCTTCGATTCTTCAATCTCAGTTTCCTGATGTGCAGTTTCTATAGTTCGGCATGGTCATTCCTGTTCTGTTCACTTGAATTCCCGTTCTGTAACTTTCATGATTCACTCCGACCATTCAGCCGTGGGATAGTGACAGTTATGACGAACATGTACAGCATGTCTCTAACATAAATTAATGGGATTATAATTTCCCATCTGTTTGGATGTTCAGCGGCTCGATCGAAAAATCTTGTTGACTGGATCCTCGATAATCCCAACCACACTATTACGATGGCTACCATCCAGTTCGCACGAATCTCACCCGGTATCGCCTATCCTGAGTCTTCACATCCATCGGAGCAGTCGGCTGATAATAGGTTTGAAGAGCCCACGCAAGGTGCTATTTGTTTACGTATGCTACGATATCGCTCCTTTACATGATGCAAATAAAGCTAGGACAGCTGCCAAACGGTGAATTGGCAGGGACTCAATCAGCCAATAAATTTCAAAAGAAACGGTGTTCAAGTTGTAGTGTGATGCTTTCAAACCATCTTCACCTTCACAGATTACTCTAGGTAAGAAAGTTCGTTCAATGGCCTTGATGCATTATGTTTCTCCATCATGTCAACTGGGTAGTAAGGACATGTTTGTCCGACTCGGGCTATACAGCATGGAACTCTCATCATTGTATTTTGCACGTTATTTGGACACGGTTTTCAATATATTTGAAGGCACGCATGATCGCTGATATCCTCTTTTCTGTATTGCTTGGATTGCCGAGATGTCCACCAAATGAACAAATTTGTATAACGATGATGTTCACGTTTAAAAAGTTCTGTCTTAGTCTTATATACTTGGATGATGGTACGCAATCCCGGGAGCCTCAGCTTTAAGGAACGGTCGCAATTACGTCGGCAATTTAAAGAACGTAGCAGATTCGACTGGTGCCTTGTTGAATGATTGATGTTCATAAATCATCTACTGAGTGCCGTTATGTGGCCGTGCAACATCTGGAGAGTCATCAGCTCTTACACTGTGAGTCGTGACTTCAATAATTGAACGGGGTGACTTGAAGTTGCAGATGAACAGTCATCATCATAGCTCCCACGAACCTTGAAGACGTAGAAATTAACTGACTGCGAGTCCCAAGTTGAATGGTTTACAATGACCGTATGTACTTGAAGGGCTCAATTCGATATCAAACGGTAAGCTAGACGACATTCAGTTCGGGATGCTCTCCTAATCCAGTCGCGGCTTCGGTGCCTTTGTCATCGATGTGATGGAAGCATGCCAGTGATGCACGGGGACAACTTAAATCAGTTCGAATTAGCATGGCGCGTGGCCAGGGCCCAAGGGCTTCAAATCTTCGGTTGCTAGGCTGGCATTCCTTAACCGACCCAACGAACAAGATGTCCTTGGAGGCGGACGTTTTCGACATGTATGTTGGACCGATTTCCACCTACTCTCTTTCACCTATAACTCATCCGGCAGAGATGCCAATTACTATTTATGGCTTGTTGGCTTCGGTTTGTTGATGCTGTCACCTACGTCAATCAGATTGGCCTCTAAAAATCCCCGATTCAGTGGTGTTGTTCTATGACTATGCGCTGACATTTAGCATGGAGATATCTGGATTTTGGTCCCCTCTGCAGCGTGATTGGGGGACGGTAATCTTCTTCCTCAACCGCTACATCGGCATCTTCGGACACATACCTATCATCGTCGAAGTATTTTATCCATATCCAACAAAAAGGACATGCAATACTCTTCAAGCTTCTCACCAATATCTTATTATCATCATACAATTTATCATAGGAGGTATGGACAACGAAACTTTACTCTACAAAAATTTTACGTTCTTTGCCCAAAGTCATTATGATTACACGAGTATATGCCTTGTGGGGCCGTAGTCGCAAAATCTTTGCGTTCCTCGTGGTGGTAGCATGTTTTGTCGTAGGCTTTGGAGTGGTGAGTAATATATGCACCTCATATACCTGGTTGAACTCTGACGTTCCAAGTGGAACTTGTTTGCCGGGAAACCTGAACGTATCTCTTCTGCACTGTACCCTGATATTACCGGATGCAATCCAGGTTTTTCATCTGATGAGTGAGTGCCCATTGATCATCATGTACCTTCTTCTAACCATGACAAAGGGGCCACCGTAGGGCGCATCGTCCACTTCAGTAGATTAACACTTACGACGCAGTGATACAGATGTAGGTGCAGCATGGGCCGGAGTGGTCTTATTAGACACCGTTGTATTTGCGCTCACCGTTTACAAGTCGTTAAAATTCAGACGTACTGGTCGTCGATCGATAGCAGATGTTTTGTTACGGGATGGTGAGTGCTTTCTATACATCCGGATACTTGTTTTACTGAACATCGATTTAGGTGCAATTTATTTCGCGTAAGTCGTGAGCCTAGGGTTGAAGTTATTATTGACGCATCTATTTACTGTAGAGTCATTGGCACTACGACATTAGGCAACGTCTTGTCATTCATGGTCTGTGTTATTCTTCAATTTGGATACTAAATTGTTTCCCAACACGTGATTTCTCATAGTTTGGCAAGGTCGGTTGACTATTTAGGCCTCTTCATTCATATCTCAAAAGATATATATTTCAGCAATTTAGTCGTGGTATACTGACAGTTCCATCGAACATGTGCGTGTCATCTATATTTTCATCCGGCAATCATTAACATAGCTGCAGGCTTTCGTCCGTTTGTGCAGCACGACTGATGCTAAACATTCGCCACGTTCGAGAAGTTGAGCTGAATGGATCGCAGTCAGCTTCAACAACTTTTGGGAACAATATACAGTTCACATCTATTTTTGTCGAACCAGGGCCGTCATTCCTACCAGAAGGGTTGGTTGAGGGTGAATTTCATGGGCCCGGGCGGAATGGTGCGTGGCTGTGCTGCTGCGGTATCACTCCGAGCTTTACACGATACAATCTAGATCCGGAACAGTTACCACTCGAAGAATTCCCGAGGAATCGATCCTCCCATTAATTTTTACAAGATAATATTTTTGTGCCTTTATTTTGATGCTTCGCACACACGGTTGATTATTTCATACCCGAACCAATTTGAACTTGAATTTTGGTCGACTTCATACGCATTGATTTACACATTATTGTTCATGAGAGAAAGAATATCGAGCGAGTTTTTGCTCAACAATAAGAGCAGTTATCTATGTAGTTAGCAGGTCTACTTACACATCATTGATAATACGACATTGAAGAAACAGTTTCAGATTCCAACTCCTTCGCGGTCGTCATCGTCGATAATGCCAGCGCCACATATATATAGCCTTTCTATCCCAAACATCTGATCAG
>QGOD01000166.1:55076-93349 GCA_003313065.1 Sarcodon sp. MG97
GATTCAGACAAAACTCGACAAACTTGCTCCGTCTTCGCCAGGCTCGTTCGAACACAGGGACAAGGCCTAAGAGAAATTGGATCAAAACGGGTGTGCACATCACTGACACGTGTAGCCTGAGTATGATTTCACCCTTGTTCTAGTAAAATTATATCACAATACAAGCAGACTTTTTATGGTGGATCTTCCCCCGTATCGGCTTCATGATGTATGTAGTTCATCTATCTATGGTCCTATCACCGCAGTGGTTTATATGCCATCAGTGGTCAGGACGATCTTAGCCTCTTACACAGGCATTGTCGTTCAAGCGTTTGATACGAATCATGTTTTTTGGAATCTGTTCAATTGATATGAAACTGTTCTAGGATCCTCAGGATTAACTTAAGAAGGTCTCTTGTTGGCAGTGTCTATTTGACCGCTCAAACTAGATGCTCTCACAAGCAGATACTTCCGATATGTATGTGGGATGATCTTCCTTTGGTCTCGTTTACCTAGTCTCATTCCGCAGAGATGCAAGCTATTATCTATGGCTTTTTGGCTTGGGTCAGTTGGCATCTTACGTTAAAACCATTCGCAGCTAAAATCTCGCTACAGTGGTATTGTACTACGAATATGCGTTGACGTTTAGGATGGAAATATCTGGATTCTGGTCTCCTTTGCAGCACAACTGGGGGACCTTGATTTTTCTCCTCAATCGTTATGTCATCATAATCGGATACATACCTCTCACCGCTGGAAAGTTTCTTTGTTATCCAACGGCGAATATATGCGTCACTCTTGGCGTTTATCACCAGTGTCTTTCTATCGTTATCCAAATTATTATAGGAGGTACGGTCTATGAAAATTCCTGGTATTGTATGGGATTTGATATCATTCAAACAAGTTATTATGACAACCCGAACTTACGCCTTGTGGGGCTGTAGCCGTAAAATCCTTTCGTTCATCCTGACGATTGGTGCTGTGATCATAAGCCTTGTTGTGGTGAGCATCACGCATCCAATTACTCGATTGAACCTTCTTGAGCGTTTCAAGTGGATCATGTTCGCCCAGAATTCTGAGCCCACTCCTCCCGCACTATACCATGGTATTATCGGTTGTCATCCAGGACTATCATCAAATCAGTAAGTGCTTTATAATTTCAATGACATCTTCTAAAAATCTTGAAGGGGATACCGTAAGGTGTACCTGCCGCTTCTGCTGATTTATACTGACTAAGCAGCAATCTCCAGACTTGGCTCTAGCATGGACCGGACTTGTCTTTTTCGACACCATCATACTCGTACTCACCGTTTACAAATCGTTCAAACTCCGGCGGGTCTGCCGCCGGTCTATAGTGGATGTTTTGTTGCGAGACGGTGAGTGTTTGCCCTATCATTGAGTGTAAGACCCCCATTTTACCGGAGATTTATTTAGGTGCAATTTATTTCGCGTAAGTCAGGAGTCTGATACTGGAACAGTTACTGAAGCATTTGGTTTGGATTAGAATTATTGGCACTATGGCCTTGTGCAACGTCTTATCGTTCGTTGTCGGTGATATTCACTATTATATAATTTAATGGTTCCCTAATGTGCAATTTATTATAGTTTGGCAGGGTCGGTTCACTATCCGACTCTCTTACTTTGTAGCTCACAAGATATTTCCAGACATTCACTCGCGGGCTATTTTCATCCACGACAAACATGTGCGTCTCATCGACATTCTCGTCTATAACTCTCTGATACAGCCCTAGTCTTTCGTCCGTTTGTGCGACACGACTGATACTGAATATCCGTCACGCTCGCAGAGACGAGATGAATGGATCCTTGGGTTCTGGTACTTCCGAGTCGGAGAATAATATACAATTCACATCTGCTCTCGTCGAACCACAGTCGTCATTTCTATCAGCAGAGATGATTGAGGATGACCTAGGCGGAATGGTGCGTTTCGTGCTACAACTAAGGTGCCCTGGAGTCCAAGCTTTACATGACGCGTTTAGATCCGGAACGACCACTAGTACTCGAAGGATTGGCAGGGACTCGATCCACCCCGGGCCTTTGATTTGTCAGGAAATTAGTGTGGTATCCTTATTATTTGTTCTATTTGTTAGCCTGAAGTATTAATAATATAATGTAGACTTTTATCATATATTATCCGTTCTGGGAACCCCTGTCTACGTAAGACAGCCTTCACAAGAACTGAAACAACGTTACCTCATAGCTAAGCATTACGTGTCAGCATGATAGCATACCTGTGGTCCGACATGCTAACCACAGGATATAAGGAAGGGAAATTTTGACAGGCAGAATGATAGAAACAAGAATAAAAATAATAATCACATTACAAGTTCTCACATTATTTCCCGGCAAAATCCAATATATTAATAAGCAGATGGCAAAGGCAAGGCGAACCTCAAACCCCATATATGGACATACGGATACTCAGGAATAATTAGTGTCTCCTTATATAGGAGATACACAACAAAGGACACGACAAAAAAGCATCTTAACAACCAGATAAGGAAAATAAACTCTGCGAAACCCAAAGCAAAGTAGCACGACTTATAAGGCATAAAATGCCATATAGAGACCTGAAACGTTTCTCACGTGCGGCCACGGTCACAACCTCACCTACCTGTCTCTTTATTATATTGGTTATTCCATGTCTACGAAGGAGAGAGATTATCAATCGAATTGAGCTCATCAAATCAAAAAAAGTGATGAGTCTGGCGAGCTGGCTACTTGCGCACCAATAACAGTATAATGCTTGACAGGGAACACAGAGATAGTGAGATTGGACCTGAAGGAAGACTGTCGTTGAATTTGAACGGCGAGATCGCGCAAGTTCTATCGACTCGGATGGCATTGATATCATCAAACAGATAAGCTCATCCTATTGAAATGTGATACAACAGACTGTGGTAACCGAGTCTTGTCAACAAACAACTTGTCAACCGGATCGCTATATGGGGGCAACAAATCCCTTCATTCAGTTCAACGTGGTCCGGGACGAGGGCATAATAAAACTCTCTCTGTAAGATTGGAGCTGCTCAACCGTGACTGATCCTTCGAGCTAGATGCTCTCAGAAGCGGATGCTCTCGCCCTGTAAGTTGGATTAACTTTGACCTGCTCCCTTCGCCCAGTTCTCATTGATCGGCAGAGGTGCAAATTATTATCTATCTCTTGTTGGCTTCGGTTTGTCGCCATGCTATCATCTCTGTTACAAACGTCCACAGCTGAAATCCCGCTTCAGTGGTATTGTTCTACGACTATGCGCTGACATTTAGCATGGAGATGTCTGGATATTGGTCTCCCCTGCAGCGCGACTGGGGGACGGGAATTTTCCTCCTCAACCGTTATGTTAGCCTCTTCGGAAACATACCTGGCCTCGTTGAATCATTTTATCATAATCCAACGGAGAAGAGATGCCGCCCTCTTCAAAATTATCATGGCTACCTGTTCGTCGTTATCCAATTTAACATAGGAGGTACGTACCATGAAAATACCTGATGTTCTAAACGTAATTCGCGTCCTTTGCGAAAGTCATTATGATTACGCGGACCTATGCCTTGTGGGGCCGTAGTCGCAAGATCCTTGTGTCCCTCGGGATGCTAGCTTCTGCTGTTGTAGGCTTGGGAATTGTGAGTGGCATGCACCCATTATATTTGGCAGAACCTTGACGTTCCAAGTGGAACATGCTCATCGGGAAGCCCGAACCTACCTCTTCTACAGTATACCCCAATATAGGGTGTGATTCAGGGCTTACATCTGATCAGTGAGTGTGCAGTGGCCTTTAATATTATCTTCTAACGATTTCAAAGGGGTTATCGTATGGCTCATCTTTCACTTCAGTTATATTGACACTTACGAAGCAGTGATATAGATTGGGGTGCAGCATGGGCTGGAGTAGTCTTTTTAGACACCGTCGTATTTGTGCTCACCGTTTACAAATCGTTAAAACTCAGATGTATTGGCCGTCGATCGATAGCAGATATATTGTTGCGGGATGGTAAGTGCTTTGTATACACCAAGGATACTTTATTTAACTGAACATCGACTCAGGTGCAATTTACTTTGCGTAGGTCACGAGCCTGGGACTGAAATCATTACTGATGTGCTTGTCGTGATCAGAATTATTGGAACCATGACCTTGTGCAACGTCCTGGCATTAATTGTTAGTTGAATATTTTCTCAATCTAGAATCCTAATAGTTTTCCTGATGTGTAATTTATTGCAGTTGGGCAAGGTCAGTTAACTATCGAAGCCTCTTTCTGTCTCTCAAAGGATATATTTCAGCAATTTAGTCGCGGGATACTGATGTTTGTAACGAACGTGTGCGTCTTATCTATTATTTTCATCTGGAAATCGTTAACATGGTTACAGTTTTGCATCCGTTTGTGCATCACGACTGATGCTGAACATTCGCCACGTTAAAAAAGACGGGTTAAATGGATCACAGTCGACTTCAGCTACTTTGGAGAACAATATACAGTTCACAACTGCTATTTTTGAACCAGAGCCATCATTCCAACTAGAGGAGCTTGTTGATCATGGATTTCACGAGTCCGGACGGAATTGTGCGTGTTCTCCTAATTCTGCACAACTGTGGTAGTGTCACTCCGAGCCTCACATGGTGCGTTTAGACCCGAGGGCCGAACAGGTACTACTCGAAGAATTAGCGAGGGCTGGACGACCTCTTTGATTTTTTGGAAGAATTTTGTTATGCTTGTCGTGTACTATACTAGTAGTAAGCGCTTGGATGATTGTTTCGTGCTCGAAATCTTTGGACTTGAATTTTTCGTTCTATCTGCAGACAAAGTACTTATTCGGTCACAATATATATTGACTTCATAATCAATTAGGGTTGCCGAATCCCTCGTAGCTGATAATATTATAAACGAATTGGACTCATCAAGTCGAGAGACGTGATAGTATCTGGCACATCTTTGGACACTTTTCTTTGACTTCCGTAACGAGAGGGGGGAAATTGGTGATCACCGTATGCAGATAAATCAAGTTTCAAAACAAAGTCGTATATGGTTGAAAGGGAAGACAGTTATAAGGTGAGCACAAGCCACGCCGTGGGCCTGAAGGAAAGCAAGTTGTAATTGGGGTCGAAGAACCAGTGCAGAACGGTTGAACAGCATCGTCGATGTCATCGATATCAAGCAGATAAGTCCATCACGGAACAACAGGTTATACCCGAACCCTGTCACCGAACAACAATATCGTTATCGTTATGATGATGCACGGTTTTTACTTCGGTGATGGCACTACGAGTTGATTAGTTGGACAAAGCAATGACAAATAAGGATGGCACCTTGATTAACAGAGACTCGGAACCTCGCTCAGACACCTACACAATCATCTGTTGCACTCGGCGATGACACAAAAACTTGCAAATCGACTTGAAATCATGCCGGTCGTGACTCGGGCGTGATGTCGCAACTATAGCGTTGACGGGGATGATCTTGTAGATCATAACAAACTTTTCGCAGTGCTCCCCTTCGACACAAGTCTGCCCCGTGCGGATTACTTACTCTAAAATGGTAAGGAGGTTTGTATGGGCCATAGGAGGTGATTTCTTTCTTAGGCCGTCAAAGCTCCTAAACTCTCCATAGACTCAGAAGACGATCAGATTCCCGCATGCAAAGAGGATCAGAACTGCCGTCTGTTAGATCAGGTCATGGTTCGGAGCGGGCTCCCATTCGGGGTTCGACCCGGCCATCCAACGACCATCATCGAGACCGACACACTCATAAACTAGAAAATGGCACGAAGCTCTCCTCGCCTGCACTGCACAATCATCTGCCTGAGCTAGATGCTTTCACGAACAGATGCTGGAGATATGTAAGTATCTTTTTCTAGTTTTCTCTTGACTCTAACTTTGTCTGGCAGAGACACAACCAATTATCTATATCTCGCTAGCTTCGGTTCGTCCACATCCCCCACAGCCGTTTTATGAACTACAGTCATAATGAAATCTCGAACCAGCCGTGTTAATTTACGACTATGCGTTGACATTAGAGATGGAGATATCTTACTTTTGGTCTTCCCAACAGCACATCTGGGGGAGAGCATTGTTTCTCCTGAACCGCTATGGCAGCCCCCTCGGTCACACAATAATCATCGCTAAAATGTTTCTCCATAATCCAACCGAGAGCTTGTGCAACGCTATGGAAGAATATCATGAATGGCTTGCCATCGTAATGCAGTTTATCGTAGGAGGTGCGGACGAAAAAAATGCCTCCTGATTGATGTGGAACCACTCAATGTTTCTTCGCAAAAAGGGATCATGACTGTACGGACTTATGGTTTATGGGGTTCTAGTCGCAAGATCCTTGTGTTTCTCCTGGTGCTCGGCGTTGCCGTTATAACTTTCGGAGGAGTAAGTGACTATATACACTACATCTTTGATCAAATTTCCTCAACGTTCAAAGTGGAACGTATTTCGTATGAAATCGGAACCTACTGTTTCTACCTTATACCATGGTGTAATTGGATGTCATATAGGATCCTTATCCAATAAGTGAGTGCTTTGTGACCTTAAGTGGTATACTGTGTCCTGACCATCTTATAGGAGCTACTGTAAGGCGTATCCAGCGTGGCTTTACTGATTCACACTGATGAGGTCTTAAATGCAGACATGGGTATGGCATGGGGAGGAATGGTCTTGTTCGACACTATCATATTCGCACTCACGGTGTACAAATATCTGACGTTCGGTTGTCCTGGTCACCGCTCAATAGTAGATGCTTTTCTACGAGATGGTGAGTGCTTTTTTTTTTCTCTTTCTACAGACTTGGAATAGATTATTGAGTTCCGTCGCTTTAGGTGCACTATATTTCGCGTAGGTGGTGGATTTGGAGCCGAGATTATTATCACTAATTTCTCGGCCTTAGGATTATTGGCAGCCTAGCCTTTTTCAACGCCTTAACATTTGTGGTCTGTATTACCTTTCGATCCTTCATCAGAATTGCTTCCTTACGTGCAAATATTTCAGTTGGGCAGAGTCAGTTGACTGTCTGAGGTTCACTTGTTCTGTAACTCACAATGTATATATTCCAGCCATACAATCGTGGCATGCTGACAATTATAACAAACATGTGAGGTTTGTTTTTTTTCGCTTCATCGAGCACGTGCTAATTTTGTTGTAGACTTTCATCTGTTTGTGCGACGCGACTCATGTTGAACATTCGGCACTGTGATCGGACTATCCGGCTCAATGGACCTTGGTCGGATCCAGAGGCATCGTTGCCGAACATCCCTGGGTTCGCATCTTGTTTAGCCAACTTGGATCCCTCATTTCTACCAGAGCGACAAGTTGAAAACGAACTTGAAGAGCCTAGGCAGGATGGTGCGTGTAGTTCTGTTCCTGGAATGCCTCTTGTCTATATAATGCACGTAGGTCCGGAACCGCTGCCACTTGGCCAATTGGAAAGTTTTCAATCCCCCGTTTGACTTTCTGTGACTCTATTACTAAACTAATTAACCCAATAATTCTTCTCTCTTTATAACGCACGCTGCGTAGTTTTCGAACTGCTGCCAATTAATCAATAGACAGTGTTGTATTCGTATCATGTCTTACTAGTAGCCAGCTCCTGTGAGAAAATCGTCTTCTGTTCTAGAATTTTGTAATATCAGTCGAAGCGCTTCAAGTTGGGACTTGAACTCACAATCCTAATTACATTTCAACGAACTCTAAATTGTAAATCGGTCCTTGCCCCTGCATTGGCAGAGGCGTGTCTGCTGGAGGGTTGGAATGCTGGTTGAGTGTCACACACGTGTGCCACAGCTACAGTGCAAGTTGCAATGTAGCTGTGGCCATTTTGTGCGATGTGTGCTATTTTATTACATGTGTACCAAACACTTTTTCCGAGTGAAAGCCCTGGCTTAGGCCAAGCCAAGCCGGACCGGGAAAACACCAAGTGCAACCAAGTCGAATAACGACGGAACTGACGTGTTCATGACTTGAAATCCTGGAGAAGAAAAAATAAGTCTACCGGTGGGTGCATGCTAGTTCTGCTCGCCTGGCACAAACTATCACTGCGAGGTATGGATGTAGAAGGTTCTGTTTCAAAATTTGTTAATGCAGTGACTCGATATTGCCATATTGGTCACTTTTTTGTTTTGTTATTTTTTTTTTGTTTTTTTTTTTTGTCTTATCAAATTCGGGTTATTGTTAATTGCGTAACGAAATAATTTCGGCTGAGTGATAACGGCCGTCTTTGCCGGCCGTCCACCGAGTTTATGTTTTGCATTTTACTGATATGGTTTATAGAGTAGATTGTGTTATATATTGAATATCTTGGTTCGTTGTCTCTTTGTTCAGTTCATCTAGTCGCTCGTCTTCTATCTGGAAAAACTTGCTGAGGTGTTATGTGAACAATTTGTCGTCAAAATCGCGAAGACGACGGATGTTTTGGCATTAGACGTGTGCATCGAGTGGTGTAGATTTCCATGAGGATTAGCGGTATCGGTGGGAACGGTGGACGTTGTTTGACCTTGTGGCCAAGTGAGGGCGTGTGCTAAAGTTGTTTGTTGATGTTGTCCTTGATTCAGACTCGGCGATTAGTCGCAGATATAAGCCACATCGGTGTTATTGGTCACCGTGACCGCCCTCACTGGCACCTCTTGATAGCAACGTTCATTTTTAGCCTGGAAGATTTAACAGTTTCTGGTTGTGAGCTGGTCTGGACTGAGAAATTTTCTGGGACGACTGACACCACTACTGTCCCGTTCGCTAACTATTCTGTGATACAGCAGCATCAGCATACTACACAAATATATATCATCACTACGTTATGACCTTTTTCCCCCATCCGAAGTCCAAGGTAATAACTAGAAGGATCCATCGGGAGATCAACCGGTAGACGTGGCTTTTGTTCGGCTTCGAAGTATAAATGATTTCATAACTCTGGTGATGGCCGTCGTCAGCTACAAAAAAGTCCGAAGACTCTCTGGTTCCTCAATCTCCTGCAGCAAGCGATTTCGACTAGGTGCATCGCGTGCTTGGTATATCAATGGGAATTACGCACCAAGTTTACTTCTCTCTACCTTCCTGCTTGGTTATGAAGGAAGGAGTTCACAGAGGGGTCCGCACAAGATACTAATTAATCTGCGCAGCAGCAAGAATCAGTCTGGGAGCGCGCGCTATAGGGGGGGGGCAGCACTGCTATTCGATCTAGTGATGGCTGATCATGATTAAGGAGATAACAAACGGAATAGGAAACCTGGCCCATTAGGAAAATATGCTTTTCCGATGGCCGCGGGCTGTCGGTGCATGCATTTCAAATTTCGAACCTGAGATTAATCAATCATGGTGAGTACCTTGTGCTGCATCGTCAACAACTTTATCAAAAGCACTCTCCTTCTTTACAAAGTTGTACACGACAAAACGAAATTCAAAACTATATGCTTTCACGATCTGATGCTTCCGATATGTAAGTGCTGTTGAACAGACATCGCTCTGCTCTCTCCTCTGATGTTGATTTTGTTTGGCAGAGATGCCAAGTATTACTTATTACTTGCTAGCATCGGTACGTGATATCCCCCACTCCTTTTTTGTCAAAATGCACTTACAGCCTGACCCTCTGCACTAGTTGTGTTATACTACGACTATGCGCTGACATTCGAGATGGAAATATCCCAATTCTGGTCGCCACCACAGCATAATTGGGGTAGAGCAATCTTCCTCCTGAATCGTTATGTGGCCCTCTTCGGACACGTTCCCATTATTGTTGAAATGTTTCTTCACCATCCAACGGATAAGATGTGTCAAGTCATGCAGTCTTATCATCAATATCTATCCATGGTCATTCAAATTATTGTCGGAGGTGCGGATCATCTTTCGATCACCATGAATCACTAATCTTTTTTTTTTTTTGCAAAAGTTATTATGATTACACGGACATATGCCTTATGGGGCGGTAGCCGCAAGATTCTTGCATTTCTCCTCGTGCTCTGTGTCGTTGTTGCGGCATTTAGTGGGGTAAGTGATATTTGGAGTCATCTATGATGGAATCATGCTCAACTTTCCAAAGTGGAGCCTGTTTGCTGGAAAGTCTGCGTCTACTATTTCTGCACTATACCCTGGTATAATTGGATGTCAGCTGGGTCTGTCATCTAATCAGTGAGCTCTGATTATTGTATTCTTGATATTGCCCTTCTAACCATTCCAAAGGAGCCACCATATGGGAGCGGCATGGGGTGGAATTGTCGTGTTAGATGCTACTATATTTGCGCTTACGGTCTACAAATCGCTCACATTTGGACGTACGGGCCAACGATCGATAGTAGATGTTCTGTTACGGGATGGTATTTTTTTTTCACCATGAAATTGGAATAATTTACTGAGACAAGTCGCCGCAGGTGCTATATATTTTGCGTACGTCGAGAGTCTGGAGTTCAAATCGGTGCTAATATTAGTTGTTGGGATTATATCAGAGTCATGGGCACTACGACTTTGGGAAACGTCTTCACATTCATTGTCGGTGGCGCCTTCCAGTCTCGGATCAGAACAGTGTTCCTGACAGTGTTTTTTTTTTCTAGTTTGGCAGAGTTAGTTAACCATCCGAGATTCGTGCATATAACAACTCACAAGAGATTCATTCTAGCCGTTCAGCCGCGGGATAGTGACGACTATGATGAACATGTGAGGCTCGTCCTCTCGACCCGCCTAACGTTCATTAACGCGTTTATAGTTTTTCATCCGTTGCAGCAACGAGACTGATGCTGAACATCCGTCGGCGTGATCAGAAAATCTTGATGAACGACTCGTTGTCTATTCTGGACAGTAATACTGTTCTGAGGCCAAGTGTGCGCTTTGCGTCTGTTTTCGTCGAATCAGAGTCCTCCAGCCTACCCGAGGGACCAGCTGAGAATAATATTGAAGAATTCAGGCAGGGTGGTACGTGTCATACCTATGGGTATTTCGTCTGTATCATGATCTGATAAAGTTGAAAAGATCTCGAAATGGCGCAAATTGGAGGATCGTCAAAGAGTCTGTCTGCCACCTAATTTTTTGAAGCATGGACGTTATATAGGTAATGTGTATAATATTTTCTGGACTGGGGACTTGTAGCCGTTTGCGGTTGGCCTCTTATATTCGATAAATTACGATTGTTTTATAATATCAACAACTCTGCGAGCCGATTGGCGAAAATAGTAAAGAAGCAGCTCCGCATTCTCACGGTCTGTTCTCTTTGTTGATCTCTACCTCCCCCATTTAGCTTTCAACCATAATGGGTCTCCCCTCCCCATCCGACCCATACTTGCTTTACGTCCTAACAGCGTTATTTTCTTTCCAAATATCTGACGCCCGCATGGTCTCCAATCCGAATGCGGGGATCTCTTTCTCGTCGTGACATACCGACTCGGGGCGATTGATGACACTCTGTCGGCAATATATATGCCTTGGGAGGCCGTAGGCAGTCCGGGGTTTGCAGGTACAGGCAACGTGAGTTGAGGCTACGTTTATCCTTCTTTTCTTTTTTTTTTCCTGGTGCTCCCACTGTCGGCTTTTTCCTTTTGCTGGTCGTTGGGACTTTCGATGATCTCACAAGCAGATGCTGTTGATATGTGAATACTTTGCTTACCATTTCAATAAAGTCTCTCTTTGACACAAGTTCCAACAGCAGCGCGAATTATTACCTATCACTCGTAGGCTTCAGTTCGTAGCAAAATCTTCTGTTCATGACACTGGTATATAAAACTCCTGCTGCTGGCAGGTGTATTGTTCTATGACTACGCACTGACATTCGAAATGGAGCTATCCTGTTTCTTGTCTCCTCCGCAATGTAATTGGGGCACAATCATATTCCTCCTGAACCGTTATGTCGCCATCTTCGGACACTTTCCTGTCATCGCTGAAATTTTCATTCACGATCCAACGGAGAAGACATGTCACATTTTGCAGACTTATCATCAATATCTGGCTATCGTTATCCAGATTATTATAGCAGGTACGGGCTGGGAAGTTTCCTGATCACTGTGAACGACTGCGTGATGTCTGTTTCAACAAAAAAAAGTTATTATGATTACACGGACTTATGCCTTGTGGGGGTCTAGTCGTAAGATCCTTGTGTTTCTCGTGGTGTATTTGGCAGCTGTTGCTATCTATGGTGTGGTGAGTGATGTGTGTATTTTGTCTTTGATCGTGTCAGGCTCAATATTCAAAGTGGAGCTTGATGTCTGGGAAATTCGACCCTACTATTTCTGCGCTATATCCTGATATAATCGGGTGTCAATTAGGATTGTCTTCTAATCAGTGAGTAACAATCTATCTTACAATAATTTTCCTCTGACCATTCACAAGAGGCCACCGTAAGACATTTTTTGCTTCGACGTATTCACACTGGGTGAGCTAATGTCGCAGATTTTGGTGCGGCATGGGCTGGGGTCGTTCTATTCGATGCTACATTATTTGCGCTCACGCTCTATAAATCTCTTAAATTCCACCGTATGGGTCATCGAACTATAGTAGATGTTTTGCTACGAGATGGTGGGTGTTTTTTTTTTACGTCTAGGTTGGACACCTTTTTTTATAGTCACCTCCCCAGGTGCAGTATATTTCGCGTAGGTCGAGAAAATCGAGCTGAATTTAGTGCTAACGCTACTTGTCGGCATTAGAGTTATTGGCACCATGACCTTGAGCAACGTCTTGTCATTCTTTGTTGGTGACACCCTCCAATCTCGAACCCAATCTGTTTATTGACATGCTTCAAATTCTTCTAGCTCGGCAGGGTCAGTCAGCCTATCTGTGTTTCGTGCTATGCAATTCACACAGGGTCTATCTCTAGGCATTCAGTCGCGGGATAGTGACAACGTTGACGAATATGTGCGGTCTGTCTATCATTTCTATTTCGTACTTTTTCACAAAATTATTAGTTTTGCATCTATTGCTGCTACACGACTGATGTTAAACGTTCGTCGACCTGATCGGAAAGTTTGGCTGGATGGATCGTGGTCTATTCCGCTTACTACGAGGACTAATATCCAGTTTGCGCCTGGCGTCGTCGATCCGGAGTCCACCGTTTTGTCGGAAGGGTTAGTTGCGGATGAGTCTGTAGAGCTCAGGCCAGGTGGTGCGTGTTGTTCACATAGTTATAGTGGCTTACTTTCATTGGATGATGCGCCTAGATCTCGAAGTTACTACTCTACCTCGATAATCTGCCACGATTCGGTAAATCTGTTGTGTTGAAGAAAAGGTTGTTGTGTTCCGGTGTTGTAGTATACTACTCTGGACTTGTCTTGACTAGTTGCTTGAAGTGAGAGAGCCTTCGAACTCGATGGACTCCATACAGCATGTTTTTGTTCTATCGTATACATAGAATGAGTTAGGCCATGGTGACATAATCCAGGTCGACATCAAAAGGAACATCCCATGACTTGAGGATATATTGGAAAATGTCGCCTACATACTGCCTCTCTTAATTGCACCCTTTTATCTCGGTACCACGCCAAATCTCGTCATTTATGGAATGATGTACTAAATGTCCAAGGCGCTTTGCTTGTTATTCAATCCGGTGACGGTTCAGTACAAAAGAGGCTACAGACGCAACGACATACTGGATGTGAAACTCCATCAGCGGGGAGTAACTAGTAGGCTTCTGAGCGCTTGGTGTCACCGTGCCCGGTTGACACCTGGCATCAACAGGCCACTTTCTGTCTTGCTATATAGGTCCTGCCCAACAAACTTTTCGATACCTACTAATGCTCTCACGAACGGACGCCGACGATATGTGAGAGTTTTGGATTCCTCTCTCTTTGCGACACTGACTTGAACTGTTTCGGCAGAGACACAAAGTATTATATAACTCTCGCTAGCTTTGGTTCGTCAACACATGATATCTTTCTCCCTAACCCACACACTTACAACGAAACTCAGCTGTGGTATCCTACGACTATGCGCTAACGTTCGAGATGGAGATCTCCCGATTTTGGTCTTCCCCGCAACATAATTGGGGGAGAGGTATTTTCCTCCTGAATCGCTATTTGAACCTTGTTGGACATATACCTGTCGTTGCTGAGATATTTCTGCACGATCCGACGGTGAAGGTGTGCAGTGCTATGCAAGCGTATCATCAGTGGCTAGCTATTATTATACAGGTTATTGTAGGAGGCAAGTCTGGATCGAGATTTTTTCAATCGCATTGAATCACTGACTTTTTGTTTGGTGAAAAGTTATTATGATAACACGCACTTATGCCTTGTGGGGATGTAGTCGCAGGATCCTTGCGTTTCTCATTGTGCTCGCTGCTGCTGTGATAGCTTTTGGAGGGGTGAGTTTCAATAGATACTGTATGCGGACACACCTTGGTCGATCATCTGATCTTTGCTCAACTTTTGAAAAGTGGAGCTTGTTTGCCGGCAAGTCCGATCATCCCATCTCTGGGCTGTACCGGGGTATAGTCGGATGTCAATTGGGATTATCATCTAATCAGTGAGTGGTAAAATGGCCTCCATATTCTTCCCCTCGCTCTGAATATTCTAAAAGGAGCCACCGTAAGGTGTACCTGTTGGTGTCGACAGGACTAAACACTGACGAACTATAGATTTGGGTGCTGCGTGGGCTGGGCTAGTATTGTTGGACACCACTATATGTATCCTCACGGTGTACAAATCGCTTACGTTTGATCGTATGGGTCATCGATCGATAGTGGATGTTTTATTACGAGATGGTGAGTGGTATTCTTTGTTTTTTTCACGAATGTTGAGGTGATTTACTAAGAACGCTCCCCAGGTGTAATGTACTTTGCGTATGTTTTGTTTGTCTGGGACCGAAATTGTTGTCTGACATGCGGGGATGGATTAGAGTTATTGGTACTATGGCATTGTTGAATGTCCTCTCGTTCATGGTCGGTAGTATGCTTTGATTTCTGGGTTCGAACTTGGTTCCTTGACGTGCAACTCTTTTAGTTTGGCAGGGTCAGTGTCAATTATCCAAGACCTATAACACTCACTTGATCTGTAACATATGTGCCAGTCCTTCAGTCGCGGGATACTGACAACTATGACGAACATGTACGGTCTATTTCTTCACTCCACCTTCCTCGTCCATGTAACATCTATTACAGCTTCTCATCTGTTGCTGCTACACGCCTAATGTTAAACATTCGCTCTCGCGACGAGGATGTCTGGTTAAACGGATCATTGGCAATTTCAGCTGGGACCACAACTGGGTGCACCAATATCCGATCCTTACATGTCACCGTTGGTCTAGAGCCTTCATTTCCAGCGGAGCAACATACAGTTTAGAATGAATATGAGGATCCCATGCAGGGTGGTGATGGTGATGGTGCGTATATTGTCCTGTGGCTGTGAAATCTCATTGTATATATCCATGATTCTGATGATTGTCATGATGAGGTTATATAGATTTCGAACTATCTTTCTTCAAGGAAAACATCTAAATAATATTTCATGGACTTGTTATGGACTTGGCTAATACGCGATATCTGTGACTCGTAATTATCATGCAGTCGTGATCCCATTCTAATCCGATATCGAGAAGACGTAGATCTATTGTTATAAAAAATTGTACTAATTGCACTTGTTTCTTGAACTGTTCTCGTTGAATCTACCGTTTTTAAGCTCCATGAACGTACTAGCGTCGCAGGCAAGTGGTCATCACCAGATTTGACCTTACAACAAACGTTAGCCTGGCCACTTATGAGAAGTCGTTCTACTACATGCTATCAATTGCCATCGTCAAATTTATCTTAGCCTCCAGAGTAGTGGGGAAGTGCCAGCACTTATTTATCGTGGGGATAAAGTTGATAAATAGACAATGGCGCGCACATAAACATTGCCTCTAATCTAGGGCAGGAAAGTTGCAATCTGTTACATAAGCCTAATGTGAGATATCTTCAGTTATTTCGAACTGAATTAAGAGCTGGTCCTTGTCGAGTTTGTATGCCGGAGGCCACCTGTCGACTGCTCACGCTTCTCAACTCGCTTCAGTGCATTGGGGGAGGGGAGGGGTCAAAGGACTTTCGGTTAGGCTAACGTATATACGATGATCTGGGTTACCGTAAGGTTGCACTAAAAAATTGTGGCATGGTCATCTTGTACATATAGCAGCACGGTAGAGGTACAACTTGCCGAGAATATATGAGTGAAGTAAGCACACTCACGTAGTGAAACTGAACGCCTAGCAAGCGAACAAATTGATTAGTTCGTTTCAGTTCGTTTTCATAACGGTATGTAACCTTGTGTCGGATCACATGGTGTAAGGAGGCCATGGAGATATTTGTATTGTTTCATGGCCTCCACCCACGACATCTCTCTGCCCCGCATAAACAACCATCGTCCTTTGATTTTTTCTTTCCCTTTGACGAAGACATTTCCGATCCTAGCGGACTGTGAGGGTGGTAATCGAGGGTGAGTTCGACCCTGATAGGAATGTCTTTGCTTGCTATGAACGCCAGATAACATTTATTGACCTGTGTAAAAACGTTCGGTTAAGCAGTCATGTCAGCTCCAGCTCGAGTTGTAGCCCCCGGCGACGAGGAAAAGGAAGCACGCACCTCAGCCGTGTCATAAAGAACGGGCCAGACTATCATGTTAGGATCACATGAATGGCTTTAGCACATGTATGCGAGTAATCGATTAGTTCTTGTCTGCGTTTACGAAACAAAGGAGCATACTTGATGAATCGTCCCCAGTTTCCTACAGACGTTCCTTGTCAGTTTATCGATGGTTGATTGGAAAGGGCCACTTGCCTTTAAGGTACCCATCGACAGAAAACTGTTTGTCAAACTCCGGCTCGTCATCGTCATCGTCACCCCCTTCTAGATGATCGAGATCGAATACATATGTCCGACGGACGCCACTTAGTTTATTAGCCTTTTCGCGAGATCTTCAAGGTTGGCAAGAAATCATGTATATATATTAGTATTATCACGGAAAGACATTTTACTCACATTAGTTCACTGATAGTTATTTCGACTTGGGTTGAGGTTGTGTGATATAGCAGCGATTACAGCAAATTATGCACTTACCCAGAATAAATCCCAATTACCTGGCCACGCTTGATCGGAGCAGTTGCTCGAACGCCCCAGCCACACTTGCGCGTCTTGAAGACTTCAAGTGGGATACTACGAGGTATCTGCGCGACACGGTTTCTGCACGTGTTGTCACAAGGGCACTTCTACAAATTGCAGGAGCTCAGGAATACGGAGGTTTATCAAAGCGTAAGTGAAAATCCCACCTTATTGCATTCAATAATCTCGATTCCTTGAGGGATATTGAAGGTAAATAGTCCCTATTCATAAGGCAGGTTGAGTTCCCTTTAACGCTAATGGATGATTGATTTGCCTGTGACGTATACGGAAATATTTTCCGATCCATTTGCATCAAATCCGCACAGCAACGCATAGGATACCTACACGAACCCTCCAGACAATCGCACCCCGTCAGGAATTCACCAGAATCGCAGCCACCTTCAGACAAATAGCCGTGCTCCAAGTATTGGAAACCATTCGGGAGGTTGATAGATTCGTCATCTACCTCGTTGACTATCTTGATGGAGGCAGATTTGGCCGATAGAACGGCAGCATCCCACTCGGCTTGAATTAGACCCCGTTGGACCTGATATTGCTTCACCTGATAAGGCGCCTCGTGCCACAGCTGATCTAGGACGGACAAATTGTTAACACTTGTCTCCGGTTTGATCGACGGCTGTGACGGGCGAGACGGCTTGCGAGAAGATCCTGAAGGACTGGGGGTATTTGTAGAAGACGCGGCTGGTGATGCCACAGCAGCATTTCGAAATGAAGGTACGGGTTTTGGGTTGGGAATCTCGACGACGACGCGAGATGACGAGTAACTGTCGGAATTTTCTCGACGGTCGAGAGCAGGGTTCGAAAGCGTTTTCTGGACTTGGTATACGGTGGAAGGAGTTGCAGAGGGCCTTTTGGGAAGAGGCCGGACTTCTCGTGGTGAATACACTTCTTGAGATGCCAATGATCCCTGCTATTACAACACAACAAGTAAAGTGTCAATATCAACGAGCGTAATATAACCACGCACAGTATCGATATCGTCATCACGAGACTCTTCTTGTTTCCTGTTTATCAATAACCAACGGGTCCATAATGGTGCTATGGCGCCTCCTGTCCTTTCGCGTTCTTCAAGCTCATGTTCCATGTCTTCATCAAGACTCGTGTCATGATATATGTGTTCTCTGGAAACGAAAAACTCTTCCAGTCTGACAGATCTACAGCGTTTCCGCATCCCGAGCTCGAAAATGTGAACTTCAAACCTCGTCGTGTTCCTGCCAAAAAGGTCCTTCACGATCTTTGTGACATGCGTGACTACTTCAAAAAGGTTCGACTGTTTGTGATGTTGCACGACACAATACGGTCTGATCCTAGTCTAAGGCTATGCACTCGAACTGCTTCTTATTCGATGGTGTTTGCTGAGGCTCGAATGACTTGGTCACCAAGATGTGAAATTTAGGATATAACTGCTGCGTATACTCATTACTCTTCCCAAGACTCATAACACAAACTAGCTTTATGAGGCATGTACAACAAGACAAGCAACGTTTAAAATTGTGAATAAAATAGGACCAGAAAACTAATCAAGAGGGCAAGTGCAAAGGCAACGCCATGTGAATGTGAAAGCTCGATGTGGTGCAATTGCGACGTGGAAGGTTCTGGACACTGTATCGGCTTTAGCACGAAGAAACAACGTTAAAGATTTGGAGAATCAGACTAGACGACTAACCTGGGATGAACTCGGGAAATGACCCGGAAAGTTGCCATCAGACTGCGTAAGATGATATGACGTGAGGGAGGTGGGAGCATTTGTGCGAGAGCCAGGTGTGTGCGTGAGGGAATCAAAGGCCTGCATCGTAAGAAAGTTAATTTCAACAAATGTAGGCGAATGCAGAGATGTATCTACCCCAGGTGAATAGCATCGTGTCCAAGATTTGCCATGTGCAAATCTGCTCAGGTCTAGCCGAATAATGTCTGCACCAATGAGAACAGTTGTTCTATTGCCACACAATCCAAGTCGGGAAGATTGCGGAGTCCAGAAGAACAAGCAGTCTTTGGAATCCCCATCTGACAGGATCGACCATCCACACGTTGGATTAAGGTGATATAGATCACCGACAGGGTTTAGGACGTCAATACGACTTTCCATGCGTGAATGTAAGATCCCTACATCCCAAACGCGGATGGTACTGTCACCTGACCCAGAAACGACTCGCGTGCCATCAGGGGAAAACGCAACAGAAGTAATCGACTTTAGATGACCTCTGAAAGGACTTGCAATCATCTGGCCGGTTCCTGCATCCCAAATGCGAAGGGTGGCGTCAGAAGATCCTGAAACGACCCACTTCTCATCTGGAGAAAATGCGACAGAAGTGACCCAATGAGTGTGGCCTTTGAATGAACTCTTAGCCATCTTGCCAGCCTTCACATCCCAGATGCATATGGTGCAGTCTTTCGAGCCAGAGACGATCCGCTTACCATCCTGGGAGAACATGACAGAAGTAACAGAGTCGGTATGGCCTTCAAAAAGACCGATAGTGTGCGGACCAGTCACCGCGTTCCAGACACGAATGGTGCCGTCCTTCGAACCAGAAACGATCCGCATGCCATCTGGAGAGAAAGCGACGGCATTGATCCAGTCAGTGTGGCCTTTCAAAGGTCCTGTGACATTCTGATTGGTTTCCACATCCCAAACGCGAACTGTCTTATCAAATGATCCAGAGGCAACTCGCTTGCCATCCGGCGAAAACGCGACAGCGTTAATCCAGTGGGTGTGGCCTAGTAAAGGACTTCCGATCATCTTGCCAGTCTGAGCATCCCAAATGCGAATCGTTTTGTCAAATGAGCCAGAGACGACCTTCCTTCCATCCGGCGAGAACGTAACAGATGTGACCCAGTCCGTGTGGCCAGTAAAAGGACCTTGAGCAAACTGGCCAGTCTCAGCATTCCAAATGCGAATGGCCTTGTCAGACGAGCCCGAGACGATTCGCTTCCCTCCCGGGGAAAACCCCACAGAAGTGACCCAGTGGTTATGGCCTCCGCAAGGATCTGTAGTAATTTTTCCGGCCCCTATATCCCAAATGCGAACGGTATTGTCACCAGAGCCTGAGACGACGCGTTTGCCATCAGGGGAGAACGCAACAGAAATAACAGAGTTTGTATGACCCTCGAAGGGACCTGCAGTTCTCAGGCCGGTCCTCACATCCCAAATGCAAATGGTAGTATCAGAGGAGCCTGAAACCACTCGTTTGCCGTCCTGTGAGAATGCGACAGAGTGGACCCAGTCCTTGTGGCCTATGAAGGGGCGTGAAGTAAGACGGCCGGTCTCCGCGTTCCAAATGCAAATTGTTTTGTCAGACGAGCCAGAGACAATCTGCTTTCCATCTGGTGAGAATTCAACAGAACGGATCGAATCTGTATGGTGTTCCAAGGGACCTGACATGATCGCACCGGTTTCCACATTCCAAATGCGCATGGTATTGTCAAACGAGCCCGAGACGACCCGCTTACCATCCGGTGAGAACGCGACAGACGTGATCCGGTCCGTGTGACCTGTGAAAGGACCTGCAGTGATCTGGCCAGTCTCCGCATCCCAAACACGGATAGTCTTGTCACATGAACCAGACACAATACGTTTTCCATCCTCAGAGAACGCAACAGAAAGGACCCAGTCCTTGTGGCCCTCGAGAGGCCTTGTAGTAACCTGGCCAGTCTCTACATCCCAAATGCGTATAGTTTTATCATCTGAACCAGAGACGACCCGCTTGCCATCCTGCGAGAACCTAACAGAGCGGACCCAGTCGGTGTGACCTTCAAATGGACCTGCAGTTATCCTACCAGTCTCCGCATCCCAAAATCTGATTGTGTTGTCAGATGAGCTGGAGACGACTTGCTTACCATCTGGCGAAAACGCAACGGATATTACTCCACCGGTGTGTCCCCGAAAAAGATTGACCATTGCTGGCCAGTCCTTGTTACGTCCTGAAACAACAGAAAGGGTGGCTGGGAACTGTGGTTTGTACCGCTGTGCGATTAAAGATTCGGATGGTAAAAAGGGAAGCGCAGATAAGTAGATGTGTGGAAGACTGTCCGAAATAGGAATATCAAAATTGATGATGAATCGGCTAGCATCCCGAGCGAACGCAGATAGATCGGTGTCGAACTTCTAGAGGATCAATTTTAGAGTAGAACTAGTCATAAGTAAAAAAAAATACCTTACTTCGATCCAAGGAATTACAGACAGTAATGCAGAGTTGGCCACCAGGGTTTGCTTGAATAAACTCATGACTTCCAGCCAGAAGAGAAAACGGTTGTAGAAGAAGCTCTTTACTTCCTCCATAAGAATGTAGTGACCCTCTTGAGCACTTCTGATATCTCGGAGGTGAGCGGCCCAATATAGACATGTATACGATAATGTGTTCGAGATATTCATCTGGATTCGCTCCGACAAGTTCTCCACTTGGTCATTGCGAAGATACGATGTCTTCAAGTCACAGATATTGAACTTCAGACCATCCTTCATTCGTTGGAGGCACCTTATTGCAATTCCACAACTGCCCCTGCTCTGGTCTATGAAGAAAGCCTCTGGACATTGATTAGGATCGCATAGGAATTCACTAAAGGAGAGGTGCCTAATTCGAAGACGTTTGTCCTTAGTCCCAATATAAATTACGGATGACAACTTATCAAGGACAAACTTCACCGATAGTTTGTCCTCGGACACGAAGAGATGCAAGTCATCGTAACGGAGAGGAATTTTTGCAAGAACGATCGCGGTGATTGTGAGCTTATACACCTCGAGAGTACGGTCATTGGCATTCCGAAACGAGATGTCTAGAATTTGCCTGTACAACTTGGAAAGACGATTTCCATCTCCTAGATTTCCACTCAGGACGAGCTCCAACTGCTCACTTGGTAATCCTTGCTCTATCCATCTCATGACTGTATCCGCCCATATGAAAAGACCTGCAGCCCGTGTAGTTAATTTCAGGAGGATCTGCTCTCCTGGCCATTTAGGGAACAGAGAGCCACCTAACTCGGCAAAACGCTCTTCAAAAAATTTGCGAAGATCTCTGTTTGCATCCGCACTGACATCGTCTCCGGTGGGAAGAACCATCCACCTGCAGACTGCGCGAAAGAACCCAGGTACGCGGTCATCGCGGCCAGTAACTATCAGCTTGAAATTGCTGGGAAGACGAGACCATTGAACAAAAGTCTTCAGGAGAGCATTGCGTTGCAACGTCTGCGAGTGGTCCGCATCACATTCGTCCAAGGCATCGATTACAATGATGGGTGGTGTTGAATGCTTGTATGTCTCCGTCATCGGTTCCCCGATTAGATATTTGAAATGCAAATCGATGTCTGGCCGTTCAAGGTCCACCCTTTTGTCCTTCAGGGACCCTAAAAGAGTATTTGCGAAAGTAGGATCACGTTGGGATAAGTCGTAGGCCACGGTACGCCATAGAGAAGCAGGATCGTTCATTGTGACATCTTCCCGTCGGAAGAAGAAGCTGGCACCGAGTTTTCTACGCTCAGTGAGCCTGGATACCATGCTTGATGCGATAGTTGACTTTCCGGCCCCGGGGCTACCACTAAGCCAGAGGATGTTGGGACTATCGACGTCGGCCAACCACTCGTCAATCTCTTCGAACGTGGATTCCCGAGTTCCATCCATGCAACACGGGACATAATATCCATTGCGGTCTACAGGTTTCAAGGATGCGAGTACTTCTTTTATTTCTGATGAGCGGTTTCCGTATGTAACAGTCAGGTGGTGGCTATTGTCGTTGAATGTGCCATGGCGAGCATCGGTGCCAACGGCGCCCGCAAGAAAACCTGTATTAGCGGGTGCAATGCTGAAACACAGGAACCTCTGAGTATGCCTTGCTCATCCTCGATGAACGGTTTACTTACCAAAGTTTATTCCTTAATGCATCAGGTCCACCAGAGTGCGAGACATTGTTGGTAGTAACAGGTTCGGGCATATGGAAAGCCAATTGGACAGAAAATAAGAGTGGGATGCTGAAGTGTATGATAAACGGGGTACAAAACACGAGGTTGCACGGTGGCACAGGGAAAGGAATTGATTCCAAATGTGTAGACAGACTAAATGCGGAAACAATGACATCAATCTTTGCGGTTTGTCTGTAGAGAGAGTTGGAAAACATACACAGTATTAACCAAGATATAACGCAACCTCTTTCAGTCTGCGACTCGTCCTTAGCTGTTGCTTTGCAATCAACTTCAAGCGGCGGAAAGCGCAGGTACACGCTACACGCAATGCAGTTCTCAAAATTAACCCAGAGAACTCTCATACTAGGAACATGAATGGGCCAAAAATAGTAAGAGGAACTCCAACACGAAAGTCAACCCATGCACTGGTGTTCGGTAAGATGATAACAGTTACAGGCGAAGAGCGAAGCTCGTTGAGAGGGATGGACCGCGTGAGTGGTTGAGAGTGTCATTAGAATATATTCCTCAAGCATAAATCATCGTATCCGTCTTGAATGAACTCTGTTGCTGCCCTGTCCTGTCGACCCCGTCACGCATTTATTCCAGAGTTGTTGCCACGAGGAAATGAACTTACTGACACACTGACACAGAACGAAACCCGTCCGCTCCAGATATATAATGAATACTAATGATCCAAACAAACGCGTCTTGTGGGAAAAGGAATCAATATGATTGATACAAGACGAGTCACATGGTTTTGGCCTAGACGAGGCACTATCTCGAAGAGGACGTCGATATCATGATGATGCGAAGAGGAACTTCCAGGCGCAAGTGCAGGAGTCAGGGATAGAAACGACGATTACGAGCAAAGTAAAGAACAACCCGGTATTATTATCAGCAGGTGCTGATCGATGTCTCTCGGATGTGGCAGCGTGGCGGGAACAACCACTCCTCGTTTCGAACTCCCAAGTACCCTGATCAGTTTGCGGGCGCTGTTCGAGCATGCTGGCTCGTCTCCCATGTCCAAAGGGTGTGGTCGTTGCTTTTGTCAGTGTCTGTCGCATATGACCCGCCTGATGGAGCCATGCGTACGGGATTGTTCACCTTCATCAAATGATCTTCGTCTGTCATGTACATATGCACCTTTTAGAACGAACTCTGTTTGCCGTGGACGGTTCCACGCATGGATTTCTGGTCGTGTCCGCGGATAAGATCGACTCGCATGTGACTCGCAGCTAAGCAACACTCGCTGTGCTGGTACATTCCTGGTACATTGAGACATCCGAGTCTCTCCGGATATCTGAAATGGCTTCCTTGTTGACTCTTTTAGTCTCGCTTCTATACGCCAACCATCTGCTCTTGTTATATTCCATCTGATTCACCGAGCTGTCCGACTCTCCGTCTGTTCTTAGATTTGGTACTTAAAACAAGCCGTCTTGTACTCTCCCTGCCTGTGACGTACTCCTTCACCAACATTTATCTGGTATCCACATCGTCAGCTGCTATGCTGCTTCAATCACTCGTTTACCTGTCCTCACTCCTGGCTCTGGCGAATTCTGTCCCGCTGGAGCACAGCGCAGGTGGCCATTTGTCGAGCCCGCCAAATACTTGCAATCAGACTGCCCCGTCGTGTTTTCCTGCGCTCGGTTTTACTATGCCCTCTGCAGTACCAGATAGCTTGGATGGTTGGTGGTGCGACCCGACTACAGAATACGCCTTCGTTGGATTCAGTTATGAAATCACGGCTTGTAAGATTTCTTCTCTTGTTCATTTCTCTCCTGGGTAATAAAGAAATGATCCAAGGTCAAAGCCCTGATCAGCTCAACAGAGAGTTTGCCGACATTCGCAATACATTCAAGGGTCGATACGTTCGACTATATGGCTTTTGCGACCAACCAGGATACTAGTGGGTATTTATAAAATTATACTTCTCCCTCACTTATGTGTTGTTATTACAGTGACCAAGTTGTAGATGCTGCCTGGAACAACGGCCTAGGCGTCCATGCTTTGATTTGGTTCGGATTTGACGGAAGCAACCAATGGATGACACGCCGCGATGCCCTCTTCAGCTCTTTACGCAGCAATCCCAAGGCTAAATTCGTCACACGGGCTCTCCAATTTGGCTCCGAGCCTCTCTTCGACTCGGTTCTAAGCGTCGCTGATTTGGCCGCTCAAGTCGTGGCTGCCAAGTCTGAACTAGCCGATCTCCAGATCCCAGTCACTATCAGCGAAATGGCGTACGGGTATCAAAAGAATGGCGGAGCACCCGAACTTATGGATGTCCTCGACCTCATCGACGCACATATGTTGCCGTTCTTCTCTAGCCAGGCATCAACCTGTATGCCCATTTATATTTGCGCTACTCTTTTAACTGATTTATTCCTCTAATTTTCTACAGCTAATCAAGCTTGGCCCATCGTCTTGACCGATCTCAACTGGTTTATAAATAACGGCCTTGGAAAGAAGATCTGGCTGACTGAAAATGGGTGGCCTTCTGTTACTTCACCTGGTGTACAACCAAATAGTCCAAATGCGGTCGCAAATGTCGCAAATGAGCAGGTGCGTTCGTTTCTTGCTTAACTGATATCATGCTTGACATCTTTATCTTTTAGGGATATTACCAACTTTTGGATGCACACTGCCCAGACTTCAAGGCTGTGACGGGAGGTGTTTCATGGTTCTGGCATATCTATAGTGATGACCAAGAACCAGGCTATGGGCTCTACGACTCCAACGGTCAATTGAAGTTTAACTTCGCCCCCAGAACAGAGTGCTAGATATATATACCACGACTACGAAAGGAGATTCACGGTTTATTTATTACGATTTTTATTTTTATTATAGTGTGACAATTTTGTTTGTGATTTTTACGACTTTACTGCTTTGTTTTCGATGTAAAATAGACGATGGATTCGAAGATGGATGTTGGATATACGAATATGTTCGAATCAGATCTATCTTCGAAGGTGCCCTTCGTGTGAGAATTGCACCCCCTCGCATTGCAGATAAGTTTTCGACAACGAAGAGTGCTGTACTTATGTCAACTATGCCAAACCACGCCGAGAATCCAGCATTGCAGGCACAGTAGTGCTACGCCCCGAAAGAAAGGCCCTAGGCCAAAATCCATGGGCGTTAATCATGGCTACAGCTATGTCCATCTCAAGAGCAATCAAGCGGCTGCAGTGCAGACTCTACTTCCTGGAATACTCAATTTGATTTCCTGGCAAATGACAATCTCTCTTTGGAGAGATCCTGTGTAAAATTTGGTTCAGCATAAATTACCTGTCAAAAAGATCAAACATTACCTTTCACTGAGCCGATTATTTTCTTTCTGCTATACCGTTCAAGTTTCCTATTTCTTTTGATTTTCGATGTGTACAGTTCGGCAGCTGCCGACTTATTCACACGATTGCAGCATCTCATCCAAAAATGGGTAACGACCCTTCTCGATGAATCTCGAGCAGTTGGTTTCGTCATTATCCTCCCGTCTTTGACAAATAAAGGGGCGATTTAGTCGTATTTCTCTCTTTTCCTCTCCAACACTGAGGTTCATATCATTGGTATTTTTCGATATTTTAACTGTATTTTTTAGTTTTCACTATCTATCTAGGCAATTGCCGAGTGTTTTCGCAATACACTGAGTTTTTATTATCTATCTATCTAGTCTTCATTAACCCTGATACATGGAACTGTGAACTTTACATATAGGAATCACCCGTTGGAGTTGAAGTTTGTGGACTGCAAAGGGAATTACATTGGGTGTTGTATGGATGGTACTTGAGAGTACGTCTCTATGGAGGATCGACAAATTGGTTGGCAACATCAATGAGCCCAATATCCTTTGCCTCGGTGGCAGCCCTGAGGCTGGCAAATTAGCAATCCCTATATCCAGGCTGATTGAACGCAGAAGACTTGAAGCCAGCTTCTTCCCCCGATAAGAAGATGTCATGCTGAGTGATCCTACTTCTCTATGTCGCGCAATTAGGCCCAACATGATCCTATCTTTGCCAATATTCTGGTTGAGGCTCTAGAGGGGAAGATGGTAGATGTCGAAAGGCCACACATCAATTTGCACTTCAGGTATCCGATTGAAGAACCATCAAGGAAAATCTACGCTCTAGTCAATACCTCCTGCCATCGTAATCAATGCCTCGGTCAAATGCGATGCTGACCGTTCACAGTCAATGGAAGCCACTGCAAAGCTCTTCTGAAGACCCTTGTTCAATAGTTGCATCTTCCCAAAGGAGTTCAAGACAGTCATCGGGTGTGACAACTATGCATACGAGCCGTCCTGAACCGCCTGCAAAGAAACGGTATTGCCAATCGGAGGCGACGTCAGGGCTGATGTAAATAAGGTTATTCAGAAATCTTTTGAAGAGCGTTTTGCCCGAGTTTGATAGCTCGCTCCTTCCATAGTGACTAGGAGAGCAGCTCCTGAGAGACTTGACTATAAGGGCCGCGCCGTATGCCTCTTCATATAGGTAGAGAGGATAGAGATGGTCATGAGGGCACTCAAAGAGCTGGAAGAGTCTCGGAGCCGTTACAAAGAAAAAGTACCGTTTTCCTCTTCGGAAAGTGCTTCGACTCGACATTGTCGGGACCTTAATATGCACGGTTGATGATTTACATTCTCGACAGTAACCCCAATGTGTCAAGTTACATCGACGCCTCTTTTCTCGAAGAGCGCTCCTCGTTGAAGCCTTCCTCTTTCTCCGCTCAATGCCAGCAAACGTACACCAGACAGTCCACTGGACAACTTTTATCCTTCACATTTAAACTAAGTATTCTTTTTTGTCATCGAATGACTGTAATCCCTGTACTTCGTATGGCTACGGATTACACTTCGCCCGAATTATTAGTAGATCGTCAAAACTTGAAGCTAACATAATTCCAGTAGGATTTTTCAACTGCCAGTCGCATTGATATTTGTCTTCTTGATCAGTTAATTGCAATTTGAGTTTGTCGGGGTAAAAATGATCATACATCGGCGAGCATGCGCTCACGACCGGGATTTTCTTCACACCATCACGTCCGAGAGTTCCTCAGACCCCGACATTTTCTTGTTTCTTGTTCATTAATGTTTTTTATTCGTCAAACTGCAACAATTCGATGTAGAATCCAAACCTGAACAAGTCAAACGTATATGAAGTAGCCATTCGTTTCCACTGATCAAGTTGATTCTTGAACGGAAAACAATTACAGCATCGCTGGCTTGTTCACATGCCTGCTACAAAGGAAGTCTCTCGAATATGTATAAATACGCAAACCTCTTCAAATCCTTTACACTTTCCTTGTCTGCTTTCACAACTTTCTCATCATTGAACAATACCCAGCCAGAGTTCTCATCGTCTCCTCCTTCGTATCGGATGTGCGCTACATAGTGTCCAGAATGTACTGAAGGACCTTTATGGGAGATGAATGCTTTCAGTCGGTAATTTGCAGGCAATTCCGAAGATCCGCGATAGTTCGTCTTCCCAGTGGTTGCAGATGAAGATGCCGGTGCAGGAACTTCACCCATATCATCAGGATGTGAAAAAAGCCATTCTACTGCTCTCTCAAGATCCTCGCCCTTAACCGAAACTAGTCAGGATTCAAAAATCTCGAAAATCATTGATCAAATATTGACCGTTTCATGCAAGGCCTTCTGAGCCTGCGCAGTTGTGAAGCCCATGTCAACTAACATACCAATTTGTTCCGCAGAAGACTCTGGAGCCGCGTTAGATGAGCCGTAAATGGCGATAGGCGCATCGATATCTTCATTGACTGATATCAGAGCAATATTATATAAGGTGACAAAACTAACCTGGGTCTTCCATATGAACGAATATCCACTCCATGGCAGCTTCGGGATCGCTATTTCCTGTAGCTAACAAAGCCTTTTGACATCTTATTGTTGGGAAGCCCATTCCTTCAAGCTGTGCCATAGCTATCGCATTGAACTCCGGTAAACTCGGGGCGGCTAAATGTGTGTAAGAAATGAGGTAATTCTGATAATAGTTCCGAACTGACCGGTCTTGTCATCAGGTAATTCCGCTTCGTTGGGTTGTAAGCCTTTTCCTAAATATCCATCTAACTGAAGGATATCCGATGGGGGCAGAATGATTGGGATGTCAAGCTTCGCTGGGACCCAATTAACTAATTGGAATTTCTTGGCATGAACAATCAAAACGTCAGGGAAGGTGGAAAAGCTCGTTCGTCTAGAATGCATATCATTGAGAGGTTGCGATTGATCCGGCGTAATCACTTACTTTGTCGCAATGACCGTCCTACTGCATGATGGACAAGTGTACTCCAAAGCTTCAGCTTCAGTAAGCTTATCCAAGCAATCTTCAAGCAACACGTCTTCATACGAGACGTTTCCTTCTGCATCCTTCGTTTTTTCTGTAGCAGTCACCGCAACACTAACCACGTCCATGTCGTCAACGCGATAACGAACTTTTCTACAATCTCCGCATTCCAGTCTTTGTTCCATCGCAAATGAGAACACTTCTGTCGGGTCAAAACCTTTGACGGAGATGGTATCACTCTTCTTGAGACGCCGTCTTATGACCTTCAGGAGATGTGAGAAAAATTCTTCTGAATCCTGCTGTCTCATCGTAGAAAATTCTTCATGCCCCTTCCCTATCAGAGCCTTGAATCCGGCCGGCCTGAGTCCCTCCTGAAATATTGGGGTGGGTGACTCATGCGCCAATGGGTTTGGAGTTTGACTCTTCGAAGGGTGGGAATAACGTCCAGATAGTAGACCATCGGCGAGCTTGTGCATCTGACAGTCGATACAATCAGCCGGTAGAGATTCTGTACATGATTCCCAATGGTTCGATGACGTTTGATAATAACGCGCTTGGAACGAAGGTAACGAGAACAAAGTTTGCATGACAGATGCCATATAGCAACTACAAGTTCGAGGTTAGAGCGCGGTGAACACAAGCAGGTCAGACATGTTCACCTATTGCCAAGATTGGCCAGCCCAGTTAACCCGGGGCCGAACACGGGTTCCAGAGCTTTCCCGTCTTCTCCCGTTAATGAAAAATCAAACTTGAGGTTATGTTCGATTTGCTGCAATGAGTTAGTGAATTTGCTAGAAACGGAGGATTTGGCGCCACACACCAACTCAGTCATCGACTTTTCTGTTTTCGTTTGAGTCTGCACATTTATACCAAACATGGCCAGATGCGATCTAACCTCTGGATCTTGCTTAGAATCGTTACAAGAGTAACAATAGATGTCTTCGGACGTAAATCATTAGTCAAAGTGTCACACGAAAAAAGGACGACATGCCTGCTCCTCCCTCAGGGGTAATCGTCCCCAACTTCACGCTCACGGGGTGTTTTGTCTCTTCGTAATGCTTAAGACCATGACCGCGCCCCCCTAGACCTCCATATTGTTCCCTGCCGCAACCTAACGACCCGCAAGTTAAACAGAGCCACAAATTTTCTTTAAGATCACATTTTAAGCAATGAGCGAGACCGGAGGCCGGAATATGACCAGTAGAAAATTGTTCCAAAGTCAAAGTATGTTCGCAGGTAGCAATCTCTTCCTCCCAAGCTTTGACTTCGGACTGGCGACCGGAAGACATCGACTGCATGACGGTATCCGTGAGAGACGTGACTAGGGGATCTGACGATGCTTCAGGGATTTCACGTCCGTTGATTTGGTCCTCTCCCCAACTTTTGATAACAGTGGCAAATTCGAAGTTGTCTTCGTCTCGCTCCTCTGAGATAGCGAGCTTTTTCATTTTCGCCGGTGGTTCCTCATCTTCCGTCTTTTCAAAGTCAGTTTGCGTGGATCATCTAAGAATAATTGGACGCACACGTCTCGATAAAGGCTTTCGTCTACGTTTGATGTTCAGAGTAAGGGAATGCCCCGTTTTTTGATAATGAGTTCTTGCGTGATGTCGTTCAGGACCAAGGCACCCGCCGTTGAAACAGGTCAAACAAAGGTCGATACCTAGAGGTCCATCCTTGCATCATTAAATCAGAATTAAGACGATACACATCCTCGAAATGTAAACATCACCTGATTATCGAAGCATTGTGTACACTCTTCTCGATGAACGGATTCAGATAATCTTGGTGGGTGCAAACGCGCGAGTTCTGCTAGATCCATGAGAGCTGTTGAAGAGTTGTTCAGAGACTATCTTTACAATCTATAAGGCTTGTGCAAGGGTCAGATTATCAAGCACTGCATGGACAGGATAGGATAATCTGCCAAAATTGTCCTTTGTCAAAGACAAAATCCCGCAACCACTTCCACACTCGCATTTATAAGACTTGTCTATTCGAGGTGTCACGAGGGAGTAAAGTAAACACATACCTTGTGGTGTACTTTGCTTGTCAAGATGGTCTAGTTCAATAGAAAAGTTGTCTATAGAACACACCTACTAGGAAATCGCGGAGGCTTTTTGGCTCAACCTCGCACACGTGGTAAATCGGCATCTACCGAAAGATATGCCTCTGCAAATTTTCGTACCTGCCCTCGATTTCGCATTCGCCTGCCGGCCTCAAAAACTCAAAAGACATGACGAATACTTCGATACCTAACGGAAGTGCCGAGGCGCCTATTGAAGTATTGTTTTTACCAAGTGTTGTTGGAATAAACTTTGGGAACTCATACGCCTCGATTGCGGTTTTATCAAAAGTGAGTGTTGATATACGTGTAGGGACACCAGGAGGCTTCGGTAGCTTCTCCGCAAGTATTCCATCCTTCAGGATCATTTGGGACGAGAAATTCAACGTCGATCTTCTACAATAGTGCACGATTATCGCACGGGCACGACCATCCAGATTCTCGCATCCGTCCATGTGTCGACTCTTTCTACTTGATGGAATTGCACCAACTTGTCTACTTCTCATTAATCAATGATTTTTGTAGGAAGGATTAGCGGACTGTATAGCAAATGAGGATGGTGAACGTCAAATCGCCTGTGCGGTTTCATTTCATGGAGAAGAGATGGTATGTTTATTCCGCTACATGTACAAATGCATTCTCACTCCCGTTTTCATAGTACATCGGAAACGGAGCTAAACACCAACTAGTAAAAAATGCTCAAAATACCATCATCGGTTTCCGAAACCTCCTTGGTAAAAAGTGAGTTTCGTGTAGAAATCCATCTTGCGCCATCCTTTGACGCACTCAGATTCTCTGATATACCCAAGAATCAGCCGACAGTGTCAGCGCCTGTTATCCAACATCCAGAAAAGCCTGACGAGCCTGCTTATAAGGTCCAGATATTACAACCTGCACCTAAACCTCTACCTCTATCGGCTACGCCCTCTACTACAAATACACCTGCGGCCTCCAAGTTTGCTACTCCTAGATCCGAACCAATTCCTGTCGAGCGCATCCTCACTGTTTCCGAGGTTACCACAATATTCCTCAAGTCTCTTGTACAATCCGCTGAGGACTTTTTGGGAAAACGAGTCGACAGTGTTGTGATCACTGCTCCCACCTCGTTTGATGACGCTCAGCGAGCTGCTTTGGTCAAGGCTGCCGAAGATGCAGGCGTTAAAGTCCTACAGTTACTCGAAGATGCTGCAGCTGCTACAGTCCAGTCGACGTCGACGCCGATATCTCCGGATTTACCCCACGATCGCACGCAGCTCATCGTGGATGTTGGCTCCTCGTCTCTCTCGTTATCTTTACTATCCATTAGACGAGGTTTATCTTACTCCCTTGCCACATCTTCCGACCCCTCTATAGGTGCTGATGCCATTGATGATAAACTTATCAAATTCTTCGCAAAAGAATTTACGAAAAAGACAAAAATTCCGTTGTCCGTGTCCCCATCCACCGACCCTGCTGATAAACGAGCGGAAGCAAAGCTAAGGTTAGCAATTGAACACACAAAGCGTACCATCTCTGCATCTCCAGGCGCAGCAACTTGTTCTATCGAGTCACTGAAAGATGGCTACGACTTCGCAGGTACAATTAACCGATTACGGTTTGACATGGAAGCCCGGGAGGTATATAACAAAGTGGGACAAGACGTGAAAGCTTTGGTTGAAGGAGCCGGTCTTGATTTATATGATGTCGACGAGATTGTCTACGTTGGCGGAACAGGTTGTCTGCCTGGTCTGGACGAGAGCTTAATGGGTCTGGGCTTCAATGAAGCTACCGTTATCACTCCTTTCTCAGCTGGAACAGCCGTGGGCGGTGGCGCCGGAGATCCCACCGCAATTCTAGCTAAGGGTTGTGTTCTTCAAGCAAAATTGCTTGCAGAAATTGCTGGAGATGCCGATCTACTAGTAGCATTTGAGAAGGACGCTAATCTGATCAAAGTCAAGTCGACGACAAAGACGATCGGGATGTTGTTCCCTGAGGAGAACTCTGAGGGACTGGGCGGACAGTGGATCCCAGCGGTACTGAAAGAAACCTCTCTGCCATGTCGGAGGATCTTATCTTTTGATGTGGATCTGGGAGATGGTGGGGGTGAGAAGAAAGTCGGGTTCGAAGTCTGGGAGGTCAAAGAGAGCATCAAAGTGGAGATGGTCAAAAACCCTGCCTTGCTTGATGACGATGGAAATGAGATAAAAGGCGAAGAGGATGACGAGAATGAAGACGATGAGACAGAGGTCAAAGAGAAGGCACTGGAAAAAGAAAATTGTTTGGCATCTGTCGTTTTGCCAGTCAAGGACGCGAAGAAGGAAAGGAGTAGGTGGAAAACTACACTCGGGGTCCAATTTTTGATTGGTGATGGAGGGGGCCTAGAGGTTTCCGCTTGGGAGATTGGCAAGTCGAGTGTTGGGGATAAGGTCGTTATCAGTATTGCTGCTCCATAATTAAAGGCCTTTACTATCATTCCAATATATACACTTCCGAGCCTTGGGGAGATAATTATGACTCTGCTGTGTTATCACTGCAGAGAATTACTCGAGTGCATTTTGGCTGATTGCTGGGTGTTCAAACGTTCAAATCTACGGCACTTGTTGTCAAGTTTCCTCTACAACCGTACGCATACTGAACAATCACTTTATTTCAATCCGGATATTCCTTATCACGATACAAGAGAAGGGACGCTAACATAGCCAACTCTGAATACATGTACGAAACGAATAAATAAAATTAAGACGAATGAAAGAAACGCAAGAACAACAACACTACGGTATTAAAATAAAAGGCGAACTACAGAGAGATACAGAATATCCAAACCTAAAAAAAAAGAACTTCATAGAAGGCAGCCGTCACTGTCGAGCTACTCAGCATCAGCAATATCACGCAACACCATCATCGCTCTTGTCGCATTCCGCAGCTGTTCTCTGAGGCCTTCGGCATCCACAACAGTAGAAAAGTGAATCTCCGCAGGCCACTGCTTGCCCGTCCTTTCATACCTTGTTTCACGTATCGGCGCCGCGGCAACCTTCTGCTCCAAGTCATAAAGATGCGTATCTGGCAACGACCGTAATTCGTCCCCAGGTGCCCCGCGGAGAAACAGTCGCAGAGTAACATCCCTCACTTGATCTTGTACGGCCCTCGTCAGCCCCCCGAAACGCCTCCAAACTACCTTCAACCACTGTTCGACCGCCGCCCAGTTGTCCGACGCAACAAGTGAGAGTAGGATCTCTTGGTTAGCCAGGTAAGGGCCTAACAAAAATGGATCGGGGTCTCCGCGGCATGAAGAAAGCTGTTCCAACGTCCGCCACTGATCGATCAACATATGAGGCCTCCATAAATGTGACTCGGCCATGGCAAGAAGGGTATCCAGATAACAAAATTCCACAAAGCGGTCCCCAAGAGTCATTTCATTCCCGACCGCCGCCAGGTCTGCGCAAAACTCGGCACGCTGTTCGGGATCGTCCATGAGGACCATTCCAGAGGCAAGGAACCGAGACCGGACCCAGTAAATGAACAGAACCGTCGACTGTCGCAGTCGGAATGGCTTGTCAGGCGCGGGCTTCAACGCCGAGCATATCCAAGAATTAAAATGTTCTTCCAGTGTGGAAGGATTGAGAGTCGGGAGGCAACTGCTGCGGCATAACGCCTCGAAACCGTCTGCGATTGATTCGTAGTGGTATTCCCCCTTTTGCTCGAGAGCGAAATGATATCCTAAGAAAGCGAGAAATGCCGTTGGATCAGTTAGCAAGTCTTTGGAGATACCATCACGAGATCCTATTTGCAGTGCCAAACGGGCGGCTTCCCACCTCAACTCTCCGTGTAGCGAAGACCGGACTATTCCTTGACACAGCATGACACTGGTGTCTTTGTATGTCTCGTTTTTCCAGGACAAGAGTATCCTCAGTACTTTGAGGGCATGTTCAAGTCGGTCCGAGAACTCGACATTTTGGAAAACTCTGTTAAGTTGCATGTAAAGCTTGTCGATGATGACGCTGAACATATAACTGCCATTTATTGCCAAACGGTAAGTTCAGCGAGAACAAATGAAAAGAAATGACAACTTGCCTTTTATCAACGACACATAAATCCTTGATATCAAGGGGCAATCCCAGAGTCAGTCCCATCATCAACAAACAATCTGCCACGACAGATCGAGGCAGGGATTCCGAGGGAGGGAACAGGTCTTCCAAAAACTGCCACACTGGTGTATAGTCCGGAGGACTTGTAACATTTGGTATGTTGCAAAATTCCCAACAACGATAAAGGTGGAGTCGTGCCATCCATCTAATATGATCCAGCGGAAGCGTCTCAAATTTACCGTCGCCCCAGGACCACACCCATTGACCTCCGCCTACTACATTGTCTATCATCTGCAAGGTGGATGTCAACTCGTTATCGCATAAACCCCACCCCAGACTTCTAGCCTTGGAATTGAATTGTCGTATCCTGGGCTCCCCGTTCACCAAACATGACCGCTGGATGTAGAGATGAAGAAAAGCTCTTGCAGCAATATTTGCTTGTTCTCTCATTCCTGGGCGGAGTGCAGTGTTAGATCCGATGAAACGAAAGCATTCGCGTAATGTATCATTCAGCCGCACTAAGGAAGGGATTGTTTCGATATCAGGATGCCATTCAATCTCCGGGACGAACCGCATGGTAGAGAGGACAACATCCGGATCATTTGAGGTCTCCAACATCCAGGTGATGCACCTGGCGTCAAACTTATGGTCTTCCCAATTGACATCTTTGCCTTTGAAAAGTGATTCTACAACGTTAATATTGTCGTCCATATGGATATTTTCAGGGAGATATAGATCTCTCTGAGTATGCCTTGGTTTGCGCCTGAACATATGTGTTACGGATTCCAATAGTCTACACATCTTCGAAAGGTATTTCCGGCAATTGATGATAAACTTGGTGTTTTCTCGATCATAGTTGATCAAGGAGCGCAGGAAGAGGGAGGCCGGCGTCCTGAAAGGACAACTGGGGTAAACCGTAGCGGCCACAACGATGAAAATGTAGAAAACGAGGCCAAAGAGTGTAACACCGATGACGACGGCAGCGACTGTTCGACTTACGTCCCAAAGATATAAAGACAGCGCACATCCGTGCAGCATTAACGCCAGCTGCTGGATCACTGGGAGACCTTCTAAAACGGCATTAAAATACCACGCCTTCATTCCATCGAGTTTTCGCTGTCTATCATGACTCCGATCAATATTAGACCCTCGCTTCTCAACGCGGTGATATCGATTGAGCCACTGTTTCCCCAACATTGCACCAACTGCAGCGAGAAGGGACATTGAGAGACTCAAATAGAGAAAGACTTGGACATTGACAGCTGTAGGACTTATATTATTCCAACCCGGATCAGGGATGAACGGTATGGAAGTGTTGGTTGTCTGGAAAATGTAAATGCTAAGCAGGTATGCGGTCGCGTGGCTGTAATCAGGCGCCAGGCTGGGTTGTACGGCAACGATGAAAGCGGTCGCTACAGCAGAGAATAAACCAGCCTTGACGGAAGTTGAACAACAGACAAGAGAAAGGACGGTGCAGCGCTCACGAAGATCAAAGTCGTATTCAGGTCTTCATCGTATTGTTTGACAAATTCTCTGTCATAGTCATCCGATTCTCTCTTGTGTAATGCGTAGAACTGTGCGCGCGCATCAAGGGCCCCTTTCTGGTCATTTGCCGGAGAAAGGACAGCACGCAGAGCATTGCTCAGCGCTGCCTCGAGCCTAAAAGGAAGTGATATGTGAGCCTCCCATGCACAAGTAAAACCAGGACACGACTTGCACTCGCTGGTTTATCCTAATGTTTGGCTGGTTATCCATCTAGATTCTGCAGATGCCCAAGTTTAGAGGACGATATTTGATGTCTACCCTTGCCAGTGTGAACAGTGTAAGCTCGGGGAGTTCCAAAATCTGTTTGTTCGGTTGACTGTGGATTCAACGTTCGGGAAAAACAAAGAGGCACCATTTGAATGCTGTGATGTGGCGTAGGGCGCGCACCACTGCACAGCGCTCCTCAGGCTGTTTCTATCTTGACCCTTGGAAGAGCGCTTTCCCACATTCACTGGATCCTCTTATAAGGAAATTATTCATCAAAGGTCTCCGAACTGAATTAGACCTTTAAACTTGAGAGATTAGAGAAGAACGATGTCCCCTACGAAGTAAGCCTTACGAGGTCGAAACGATATTGGGACCATGCCTCACTGCATCCCGCCACAACGGTCGCTAAATAGTGGACATCCTAGTAGTCAATAAATATAATATTCATCCACTTTCTGTTGAATACATAATTGTCCCACTGGCAATGGAAACACTCGCGTGCAAAAGGAATATGCCGACCCTTAGACACACGACTTCAAAAATTATCTTCATTTACGATCAAATTTGCAAAAATCTATTCCAATGAAAGAGCTGCACACCGATGCCAGTGAGGTCTACATACACAACCTTTGCTCCTATATTAACTCCAATCATTCATAGACTTCCCTCGAACGAGTGATGGACGGGTATACCATCTCGGACTAAAACCAGGAGAAGTCGCAAACCGTATCGTCAGCATCATCATTATATTCTTCCATCATATCATCGCTCACCATCCTAACCTGTGTGTGCAGATCGCCGTCGGATCACCATCCCGAGCTCTGGTCGTTGCAAATCATCTTGATGCCCAACCACCACCGTTCAAGCTCTCCTCCGAACGGGGGTTTATCACGATCACAGGTAGATATAAAGGCGTCCCAGTCTCTGTCGTATGTACAGGAATGGGTGCACCGAATACGGACTTTTTCGTGCGGGAAGTTAGAGAGTGTTTGAGCGGTGATATGCTTGTCGTTAGGTGCGCAAATTCTTACATTTACATTGACGCAATTGTGAGACTTGGGAAAACGATGGTCAAGGCTCGGCTCCTGCGGTGCCCTTCTTGACATCCAACCTGGCTCAGTCGTGGTCCCCAAAGCTTGCATCGCTATCAACAGGAATTGGGACTATGATTTCCTCTCC